>OZ025209.1:14897866-15057866 GCA_964019055.1 Anthopleura xanthogrammica | reverse complement strand
TCGCCATATTTCGATTCGGTGTATTGCACCTAAAATCAGGGATGGATGGTTGATGGTGCGTGGAAACGATTTGAATATGGCGGGTTGTTTTGAATAAGATCCGATGTAGTATGAACGAAATAAAGGCGATCGATACAAAAAGGGGTATTACGACAGATTTCATGTGTCATGATCAGCAGATAACCATAGTCATTTGTCAAAAAATGTTGTGCCAACACAGAAAATTAAAAGATAGATCAAGACCATGTATTTTAAAAAACAAATATCGAAGTTGTCACAACCGGAATTTTGAAAGTAGTAAGAGCAGGTGAATATTCCAGCTCATGACCCGTTATTTTAATAAAAAAGTCCCGCAAAAGACACCGACTAGAATTGTTTGATTGCAATCAAATTGTAAAACCGATTGAACAGATCGAAAACAGGACAGAGATTTAATAAAACATTTGCCAGTGTTGACTTAGGCAGTGGTTTTGTTTGGTTAAGATTCTGAACTGAAACAGCTGGAATAACTTAAGGGAAAGCAATATAAAATATCATAGAAATTGCAGATAAAGTAGTGTCGGAGCCGTGTCTTTGAAGATATTGGTATTAGTAATACACTTTGATCAATATTATGCAATAAAAGCATTGAGTTACTTAGTGATACTCACTAGAGCTGCCATAAATATTGTCATTAATGTTGATTAATGTTATTAGTGATGTTGTAAAGTCCATGTAACGTTGTCACTGACTCAGTATCACAAAGTGATACCAGATTTTATGTCTATCGTACAACAGGTCTTAAATCGAATTTTTAAATACTTTTATAACAGTCTCCTTCACAGTTCCCTGCGCAATCTTACAAGGTAGCCGTGCCTTTGCATCGAAGCGAGACATGAGGTGACCTTGCAATGATAGAGACATGTGAATAATTGTCCAAGGTCTCTATCATTGCAAGGTTACCTCATGTCTCGCTTCGATGCAAAGGCACGGCTACCTTTCAAGATGGCGCAGGGAACTGTGAAGAGGACTACTTTGTCTGTTGGCAATATTGCGTTTGCTAATGTTCCAGATTGAAAACCAACTCAAAGGTTTTAAAGCCCAGTGATATGAGGATCCTGAACAGTCAATGTTTTGTATAATATCTGATATTATGCTACCACAGTACCATAAGTGTAACGGCAAAAAAATTGTTGCGCAACAAGCTAAGATAGGGGAAAATAAAATCTATGACGTTTAAAGAAGCGAAGAGTTGCGCACATGGTACATTTGTTGCCCGCATAATGATTAATAATGATTTAATGATTTATGATTTAGATAGCGCCCTTTCTATATGTATATGATTATAATATCTTGTATTTGGGCTTCCTGTGGTGCTGTTTTCCACAGGGAAACCGTCTGAAGATAAGTCAGGTGTTAAAAAGTTTTACTCATTTATTCGCACGAAAATCAATAATGAAAAGAGCTCCGAATAAATATGTCATTGCACCGGTAATTCAATAAAATTATAAGCGTGTGAGGTCTTGTTATTATTTCTGTTGGTCTTTATTAAAACCTAAACTAACTTCGCTTCACTTGTGTTTGGTGACAGCCGCCGATAATCCCCTTCACTTCTGTTAAGTTTTCAATCTATCTAATGTTTTAGATTTTTGTTTTATAATTATTATATATGTTCCTTGTATTATTGTCTTTATTTATATTTTTGATTCATATTTTGTTATTTAGATTTTATATATTTTTAAGGTGGAAGTTATGTAAATAAATAAATAAATCTTTAAATTTCCATTTCCTTCCTTCCTTCCTTCCTTCTTTTTGTCCTTATTTGTTTATTCTTTTATTTTTCTTTCCTTTCTTCCTCTTTATAATAGGATCAGGAGCAGTGTTAGTCATATAGTCTTGAAAAGACATTTCCGTTTTTGATGCTATAAGTCTTACTCCTCATCACATTATACTCATAATTTTCTATGATTACAAATGCCGACAGGTTTCCTGACGCGTTCCTAATCAATTAATCAAGCATCACGTCTAAGTCAATGATTACTTATAAGGTTGCATGAGCACCAATGCTGCACGTCATGCTTCAAATTGACGTCAAATAGAAATTGAACTTTGTCTGTTTGTCCATAACTACAACTGAACTTCAAAATCAACATTTTGTATCCTAAATTTTACCTACATTTTACATTTTACATTTTACATTTGGTCCTACATTTTACATCCTAAGGGAAGTACGGGTGGCGTAGCGGTGAGAGCGCTTGCCTCTCACCAAGGAGACCCGAGTTCGAGCCTCTCGGCGTCGTATGTGAGTAGAGTTGTTTGTCGGTTCTCTCCTGTGCTTCGAGGGTTTTTCCGGGTTCTCCGGTTTTTCCTCCCTCCTCAAAAATCAACTTCTAAATTCCAATTGGAATGCAGTGGAGGAAGAGCCACTCTGCATGTGGATTCCACTGTTAATTCTCATTTATTTTATTTTATTTTTTTTAAATATACAAGCCCATTTGAGTAATTGCCAGACTCATGCATGATAACAATATTATTCATGATGCCTTTGAGGTTATCAGTTCTAATTTAGTTCTCTTCTTTTCCTTCCTCCATTCCTAATATCTTCGTTAATTCCATGGGTTTTTATTTTTTTCCTTTCTTCGGGAAGTCTATTAATCATGAATGTCATTAGCGCTTATTAACATGCTTTCAACGAACCCATGATAATTGAGCCCATAACTGTCTAGCAGGCAATGTTATCCTAATTTTAAAAAATGACTATTTCGCAAGTACTTAGATACATAACTTAGTTAAGCAATATCAGCCGTTAATTGTGAGGCCGATTACTCAGTATGCACTACTCATTCAAGAGTCAAAAATGACACTAAACTTTTTTTTTATGTTCTAAATGTGGGAAAATAACTCAAATTGAACTGATAATCAGTATTTTACAGATAAAAACAGGTATAGTGTCTAACAAGTTTGCAGAGGATAAGAAATAACATATTGTAACATGTCCACAATGTTATATACGAATTCGCACCCGTTGAGGTTAACATTGACTTAGGCTACGTCGTAATCCCGGGGCCACCAGTCCAAAACCAAGAGTGACAGTTTCTCCATTTTTAGATGTTAGTTTTTCTTTTCATTCCTGGCTTTATTCTGACCCCTGTAATCCTCCTGTCCGTGCGGTTCCACATAACCACACGCTGCAGAAATTATTCAACATGATTTTGTCAGTTTGACATCAGATTTTTCTTTCTTTAGGTAGAGTAATATCATGAATTCCCGTGTTTTGTACGATGAGTTGGCGCGGGAATGGAGGAATGGAAACCCGAGTGTCACAACCAAGTCGTTTCATCTGATCCAGGAAGCATTTAAGGTAAGGATTACATTCCTCGTGCTCCACTTCCTCATCACTGCGTATATTCATAATACCATGTATTATATCAGAAAGTTTTTCTCGCTGAAAGTGATCTGATATCAGAGAGAAAATTTCGAAAAAAGATTTCTTGTACGACACATATAGACAACTGATAAAAAAAGTTTGATGCATACGATGTTGTCCGGCGATATCCTGTAAGCGATCGGCAAGCTGCATTTTTAACGAAGGGATCCAGGTCAAAAAGTGCGGGACGATAAGAATGACCGAGAGGAGGAAGAGAGGAGGGGGGGGGGGGAGTCGATCCTTAATCCATGGAATTTCCCGTCCCCCTCCTCTATATTTAGTGACTGCGGTCTTTGTGACTGTTTTACTTAGAAACGAAGTCAAAATAATTGTCATCTTACGTGACCCGATTTGGAGGGGAGGGGTGGTGTTACCCGGTACCCACCACCTCTGGAAGTGAAATCCTAAATTTTGTACACAAATATCTCCAAAACTAAAAGTCAAATCGTAGAGTGAATATACTGTCTGTTTGCATGTATTCTAAACAATGTATTTGTGGATAGAAATAGTCACTACGGACACCCAGTATCGAGCATTTCAACAGGTCTCTGAGGGGGGAGGGGGTATTTACCGGTACCCACCACCTAAACCAAAAAAATCGGGTCCCTATTTTGGACAATTGTTTTGCCCTTGTCCCTTATAACTAGTTAAACCGGCTAGTCTTGTGGCACGCTGAACCGTTTTCCTTCGTGTTCCTTTGTTAGGCAGTTGCTATAACTATTACTTATTCACATTTTTATTTCTATGCTTATTTATGTATTATAACTTTATGAATAATCATTAACGAATTCGCTCGTGTCGGTCGAAACATTTGTACTTAGCCTACCCATCCATAAGTGACCGATCCCGACTTCATGGAGCCTGGGACTGATTCAAATGACGTCATCTTCCGTTACATGAATCAGTTTTATATCAGTGTCAAATTATGTCACTCGATGTCAAAGGTCTCCAGTATATTGTTATCATTTCCGTTTTCTCTGGATAGATAAACTATCCCAAAGAGTGAGAAGCGCCGCATGCACATTCTTGAACTTAAAATTATAACGAAGAAACGTCTTGGAATCTAGATGCAAATTAGACTACCATTCCAGAGGACTTTAACCTGTTTTAAGGATTTGATTCGGATTGAAATGACCTTCATCAAGCAGTAAGCTCTGAAAGAGGATTTTACCAGTAGATATAGATATGAGTCAACGATTTAAAAGTTTATCGCAAGCGGCCGTGTTCGCGAGCAAGAGACAAGCAAGTTCAGGTCGTGGCGAATCAGAATCCGAAATAGAATTGACTGAAATAATTCCCACTCAGGAAGAATTGGTGAGTTTTTGAGTGTCAATATTTCTTTTCCTTAAAGATAAGCGTAGGATGTTTTGATATTTTTAGAAAACTTCGATAAGAGGTTGAATAATATTTGTGATCAAGTGACACGAATAAACAATTATAAGAGGCCATCGGAATAATAACATCAATATTATAGCAAACTGATCATGAAACCTCATCGTTTCAGGGCACTTGCTGACTTCGTCGATATATGCGATTACTTTTAATTATTTTTTGAACAATATATATGTAATTGTCCTTTATCTTGAATATGAAAATTTTGCCGAATCGTATTTCTAAGTGCTTCTATTTTTGGAATTTATTCTCTAACAAGATTATAACACAAAGAGGTTTACCTGGACATGGAAAAAACTTTTCATCTCCAAGTTATTTTGGGACGATTTATGTTCAGTAAGCTAGTGGCGGATTGCGTGTCTTGCTCGGGCCTTTATTCCACCTATATATAATGTATAATGCGAAAAATACTTATATTCACGGTTATACGATAAAAATATTTATTTATTAAAACTTTTTTAAGGAAAGTTCTAAAATTTGAGAATTATTTTTTTCAAAAAGCCAGGATAAATAGATATTTATTATCAAGCATAATTTCCTTTTCCTTCCTGTGCTCTTCTCTCCCCTGCTCTGCTCTGCTCTGCTCTTTTTTTGTTGCCATCCCCTCCCTCTCCTCCCTTAAAATTATTGTCACTTTCTCGATCTCCTGTATCTATAGATGATGATCAGGTATGAGTCATCATATATAATATCACGTGACACACCGCATTTTCTCGACTCAACGCCGCGGGTTCCCGGATAAACCGGCGCATGGTGAACGACATCGGCCCAGTTTCAGATAATCGCCAGGACGTTTATTTGAGGTGGCCCCGGCGTTTATTCGAGACCACCATCAAAAGGTCAATAGGTATAAATAAGCTACACCATAAACGAAAACATAAGGCACTATTGCAAACTATAATACGGTATAAGAAGAGATTTAGAATAAACTTTGAAACAAAAATTGAACGCTAAAATGTTCTTAAAATCCATAAGAAAACTTCTAAAATATATGTAATACGGTAATATAGTATGTATTGCAGGCTAATTCCATTTACATAGACATACAGAAATGTTCAATATATCATAGTAAATAGTTTGATCGCGGGCAACAAACTATATCATCCTGATATGTAGTTTGCAATATATTTTCATGATAGGCCTTAGGCAATCAAATCGCGACGAATGGTATCTATGCAACCCAACAGGTATTTCGTCTAAATCAACATTTCATCTCCTTGTTAAAAATTTTCCATTTTAAATTGTCTATATCACTATTTACCATAAGGGCTCGATAACATGCAAAAGTCACTATATCTAGCCTTGAGCTAAGTATAGCATAGTCCGTGTACAGAAGTAGAAAAGCTAGTTAAGCAAGCTATATAACAATGTCGTCCAAGATACGAGTACTAATTGCATCGGAAAACAAAAGAAGAGGTTCGGGACCCGTGTCCTGTTTGACCGAGGCTTATCAGGTTCGTAAATGCTTAGCTTTTGACTCTATTACGATTCTCGAGTTTTACTCTCACTAACATACCTCCAGAAGTATTCAACCACTGTTGTTATTTGAACTGCAATTGAAACCCTCAATAGACCCTCAATTGCCGCTTTGATTAGTACTTTAATAGCGAATTTATTGAACACTTCTTTTCAAACGTATTCATGCTTAACTGAGTACAACTTTGGTTTCATTTCAAAAATATACAACATGAGTATCAGTGATGGCAAAATTCAGAAGACACGGCTCGGTGTGCCACGGTAACCGCCTTTAATGACGTAAAGACAGTGTACCGACGTACCACTGAAATGAATTTCAACAGACCTTTTTTACTGAAAAAAGTTCTATGAACTTAAGATTGTAGATTAATCCTATGAAGCAGAACTGCAGTGATGCTAATTATTAACTTATTCCAGTTTACATAAGAATATACTTGACATACTGAATAAAATGTTTACTCTGTTATTGATATCGAGTTGATAATGGCCTCGGTGATGGACTGATACGGGCTACTGCAAAAAATAACATGTCATTCCATAATTTAATATAATACTTAGGGTAGCGGATATTCGCTGAGTTGGAGGTTGAGTTGGGGGTTAAGTTGGTTTGAGTTGATTTTGATTCGAGTTGAATTTGAAAAAAAAAATGAAAAAAAAAGATTAAGTATAGGTATAAGTTTAAGGTCATCCTTGTACAAACTGGCCTCCCTCAACAGGGCTTGACTCTGTCTGTCTCTGAACCCAATTTTTTCCACTGGGCCACGATTCCAAGAAATTAGCACGACAATAGTTCCGAAAACACTGCACAATGACTAGACTTTCTGACAACATTTTTTCCACCGATACCGTGCGTAGCAGGTGGTGCAAGGGATTAGCTGTAGATATGGTCTGGGAGCCGGCAGTCTCTCCCCTGTTGCTTCGGCTAGAACATCATCCTGCGTAATCCGTACAAACAATGGCAGAAGAACATACGAGGCCTCAGCTTGGATGTCTCGGGGGTATGGCACGGTGGGGAATCGATCATTTTCTTGGAATTAATTAGGGAATTTCTTCCTGAAAACGTGGGTTCGAAATCCAACTTATCCAGATTTATCTTTTTTTTTTCATATTTTATATGTTTTTAAGATTCACTAATATTTTTTTAGATAAACTACAACTCGTTGTTTGTTTGTTTTTTGTTTGTTTATTTTTTAACTTATGATCTAAAAATTATTGGAATACTGCGGACTGTCTACCCAGTTAGCGTTTCCCAATTTCCATGCGACGAGTGCACAAGAGAAAGAGAGGGAAAAATTAGTATGAGAAAAGAAGCGACGGATTGACAGGGAGACAGAAAGAAAGGGAGAGAGAGTCAGACTATATAAAGCATTTTGTGATGGCTTACATTATTTGTAATAATTTTTTCTGCCTTTCACTTAAGTGATTGCGTGGTTTCATTCAGCTCGCTCTCGGAAGCAGTTTGTTATTGCTGCTAAGTTACTGTCAACCACTGTAGGACATATTTTATGTTTTTCATTAACCCACGTCTTCTTTAACGGTTAAAGGGGGACTAGTACGAAAATCGTTCAAAATTTAATTCGGCTGAAACTTTCCTAGAATAATCTCTAAGGGTCTAATAAACACTGGTTAAAGTTTTTTCTTGATATTCCGAAGGGAAGTATTATATTTTTACGAATTTTTAAAGAAGTCAGTGACGTCATTTACTCAACACTATACATCGCTCTATACATTTCCCTGTATTTTGTGATCAAAATATTCGCTCGTTCCATACTCAATACTGAAAAAAGAGACTTAAAAATCAATTGTAATCACAATAAACGTCAGTAAAGTCTTTCAGCCAACCTTTGGGCTTTATAGAAATAAAATAAATCAAGAAGTTATTTACAAAGAAATGTATGGAGCGATGTTTAGTGTTAAGTAAATGACGTCACAGACTCCGTTAAAGATTCGTAAAAATATAATCCTCCCTTTCAGAATATCAAGAAAAAAAATGATCTAGTGTTTATTAGAGCCTTAAAGATCATTCCAAGAAAGATTCAGCCGAATTAAATTTTGAGCGATTTTCGTACTAGTCCCCCTTTAAACCATGGAAAATGACATTTTGCAATATCTTTCTTATTAGCTATTTTTAAAAGTATTTATACCATCTGATATTGATTTTTCAGTTTCATGAAGTAACATCACGATTCCTGACCATTTTTATATCGTTTCTCTTGTTTTAGTGTTTTACTCTTGTACGGTTAAACCATGGAAAATAACATTTTGAAATTTCTTTCTCATTAGCTATTTAAGTATTAATACCTTCTGATCAGTATTGATTTTTCAGTTTCATGAAGTCACATCGCGATTTCTGACCATTTTTATATGCATTTCTCTTGTTTTACTGTTTTACCCTTGTATACATATACATGCATATGCTTTTCAATTTGTTGAAAGCTAAAGTTTCAGAAATTCGAACTGATTGCATATGTCCTGTATAAAGGGGATTTTATTTGATAGCTTTACAATCAGGAGCACCAGTACTCCAGTAGTATTTTTAAACTGGAACGTGTGACATTTATTAACTCCTACTACTGCATTTTCTATTTTTCAAAATTTGAGCATTCTTTGAAAAGAATCAATTGTGTAATAAGTGCCTTTCAAGTGCACGATTTCACACAGCATGTACGCCTATCGAATCATAAATCACTATTTTTGAATACCATATGATTTAATTTTCCAGTGACAGAATCTGGCCCTAATCAGGCTTTTAAGAAACTTTTAGGAAATCTACACATTAGAAAAAGTTACTTCCTCAGAAAGAAAATACGATTCCTTTTGATGTGCGGATTATTCAGTATCAACTTTTCTATAGTTACTATATAAGAACTGCAAAAGACTGAAGATTCGCGAAAGTAATTTTTCTGGATGCGATAGATAGAAAGGTGAATAATGGCAACTGTCAGGCATGAACGAGCTACAGTTCATTAAAAACCCTCGCGATTTTTAACACTCATATTGTTTATAAAAGCAGCACAAGGGAAATTACAGCCTCGAGCGAATTAAAGCCAAAAGACACCCTTTTACCATGGTAATCTACTTAATAAACACAAGGAAGCTTCCAATACGATGAAAATGGACGCTAAGTGATTTGGATTTAAAGTTAGAAAACGACTCAAGGCTTTATTAGGTTATTTAGAGTATAAAAAATCTGAGAAGATAAAGTTGGACTTAGTAAAATGGACGACTTGTTTGAACTTATGATGACCGGAGCAAAGCGTTCGTTTGATACGAATAGAAGTTACCAGAGATATTGTCTTCAGCGATTTGATAAGACAATGATTGAAAGAGAAGGTCGTGAAAGCCAGAGAAGAAGGACTTCGGACTCATTGTTAGAGTATGGTTCGTTCAAACATCGGCGTGGAATCGAGTCTTGGGTAAGCCATTATTGCCTACCATTTTATCGTTGAAAACGATAGTAAATTACATCATACACTTTTCTTTTCGTAATTGACTTTGAAAGCGCAGTTCTTGAATGTTTTCATTTTTTTTTTTAACAAAATGTCTACATGAAACTAGTTTTTTTGACTACTAAGATTTTCTTGACTGCTAAGATTTTCTTGACTACTAAGATTTTCTTGACTGCTGCTTGTGATACTGAAGCAGTTTTCATTTCCATATAGAGTGCATCACCTCTTACATCAAAAGAAAGGCACTATAAATCGGCTTAATTCAAAAGGATGGGGATCGGAAAGAGTTAAAAAGGAAGTTAAGATTATTAGGTAGTTGCGCAACTCCGTTTACAACCAAGATCGTACAGGAAGGACCTCGGAATATTTAACAGGGGGAGGGGTGGAGATCTGATCATGAATGCTGTGGGTATCTACTACTTCGTCATCCCTTCTTCTTTGACTTTGGAAAGGACATCAATCTAGGCTTTTCGTTTTCTGTTGGGATGACTAACCTTGAAGACGGACCGGCGAGCGCGTACGCAGAAGAGCATATCATACTCATCATCAGTCGAGCCGACCACTGACTTCAGGGCTAAATCTGTTCATTATGTTTGGCGCCTTCAACAAAACTGAATTCGATTTACCTGGCAACAAAGAGAACTTACCGGGTTCTAACGCTAAGGATAATTATATTATTTTCTTTGATTTCTTGGGTTTTTTATGATTTACCACAGGGAACCCAATGAGGCAATTGTGATTTTCTTTTCCAGATTGTTAAGAAAGGTTGATCATTTATCATCGTTTTTCTAGTTTTTCCTCTGTTTGTAGCCCTTAGCCTGGTGTCTCTGACTATCAGATATATATCGGTGTCTTTATTTATCAGTCATTCTTCCTTGTTTCTGTCTGTCTGTCCGTCCGTCTGTCCAATGTTTTGTCTTTCTGTCCGTTTGTCTGTCTGTCTTTTCATTTGTCTGTCTGTTCGTCTGTTTGCCGGCTTGTTTATGCTTTTCGCCTAATTCAGTCGGACAAAAACCTTGAGGCTTCAGTAATAGCCAATACCCCGAAGACTCAATTAGTTAGCACTTCACCGCCCTTCCGTTGTCACACTTAAGCAAAATGGGCCATTTGCGAGAAAGTGTCACGTGACACTAGGATTGCCATAGAAACGAATACTTTGGTTGATTAGCCCACCGAAAATAGTATTCAAGTGATTATTGAGTGTTGTTTTCAGTTTCTTTAATGGGCCCAAAATAACTCGGCCTCACCCAGATCTGACTAAGTCACAAATACACATTTGTTATATATGAAAACAGGAAACATGGGTTTGTTATTTGAAATGGTAAAAGTATCACTTTACAAGTTTTTAGCATTCCGATCCTCGTCATATCATGATTCCATCCAACACGAACCAATATGGCGCCGGAAGCTTTCTATATCCCTCCACTAAATTATCGACTTCATAACCCTAGCTATTTGATGTGATTACACAAAGACTAATAATTATTCATTGGATAGAGTCATGGATTCTGGTCGTCCTAGGGTCTTCTCCAGACAAAAAACCTCGAGTCTCTACAATCGAGAAAGGACCGAAATTGATTATCTCCAAGCAACTGTTGAGGTAACGAAAGATTTTTGTGGATTTAAAAATTACTCATTAATGCTATTTTTACATTCGTTGGAGTCCAATATTATACAAAAAGTTACTCGAAAATAACTGGGGTATCGTAATCATATATAGGATGCTTTAGTCGTTGCAAGTTCTGTGTTGCTATTGACCACTGAGTTGAATACAATCAATACTGTGATTCTATTCTAGCGGATTTAACAGCGGTCGGAAATTTTGAGCTCATATACTTTAATAAATTTGCAATAAGATCATTGATAGTATTCTATTCAAAGCTTTCTCATAAAAAAATATAACTAGAGTTTCGGCTGAAAATGTGAAAATATTTTGAGTAATATTTATAATTATTTAGAAAAAAAATCAATATTTTTGTTGCGTGACCTTGACATCCTCACAATACGTACTTACCACTTTAATTTCTTCTACGATTGTTGGAATAAGTGTTTGGATATAATCTCAGAAAGCTGGATGGAGAGGGCTGTATAACATATATACTGCATCTATTAGTAATATAGAACAAGATTGCGGATAATTTTATTAAGAAGCATCACCTCGTGTGCTAAACTGGTGCCAAACACCTACCTACGGTTGCTAACTAACTTTAATCAACACTTGAATGGCTTGATTGACATTTAAATTCTAAATTGATAGTGTTTGAGCAAATAGCTTATCTTGTTAGCGAATGCTTTTTTGTTTACTCATCTCAGGGGTAAAACAAATACGATTTACTTTATCATTTTTTCAGCACATTTCCAACATAAATTATGCATAATTTCAGAGATCATATCCATATAAGCTAATCTTAAAATAATTCAAATATTTGCCAGATTTAGTTTGACTGCAGTATCAGTTGTCACGCACGTGACGTGACTTTTATATAGGCTGCTTATTATATAGGCTGCCTGATTTACTGATTGAATTAAGTAATTAAAGTCAAATGATTGCGTGAAATGAAGACTTTCGTCAAAATTTAGCAATGAAAGAAAAACGCACACGATAAGTTCATTGCCTGGGTAACCAGTGCTGCAAAAAAAAATTATGCCTTGCCCAAGGGTTGAAAATATATAAAAACTTATTAACACTTCTTATATTTTTAAAAGAGTATTTCGGTGAAGAAAAATTTGCTAAAATAACAAAAGCATGGCCGCCATGTTGGAAGACATAACAAAAGAATCGATTGAAAAATATATTGTCATGTCAATGTCATGTGCAAACGGAAAAAATTCGCATTAACCCTTGGAGTTCACTAAGATACAGAATAGTATGGAATTAGTGTAGATTGAAAACATAAAATTACATAGTAGGCAAATCAGTTGAATTATTTTGCATATCGGCGCCATCTCGCCCAGCACTTTTGTCTGTCCGTCCTTAACATCTTACACGTTACCTGTTTATCAAATCATACGATTACACCGCGACCCAATTGGCTTAGATATACACACCTCCAGTTCTAATAACAACGGGTTATTCGATATATCAGTATTGTAGATCAGTACTCTAGGGTCTAGACCATTCCTTATTATATGAATTCTTTCATTGGGTATGTTGATATCAGCAATATCCATAGCTTTAACTTTATCAGTACATGTCAGGTTAAACCTATGCCTCATTCAGTCACTGACCGCTATTAGACCCAAGACAAAGTCAAGAGAAATCAAGACATCGTTGAATCTGTATGACCCTTTAGCATTACGATAAGTGTAGTGCTTTCTCTGGGCCAATGAGAGTGGCGAATTCGAGACCATATACATGAAACTTAATCTGCTCGATGAGACATCCGGACACGCTATCCTTTCATTCATTTGACATTCCAAAACACTGCTAAGTCCGAAGTATGAAAGCACCGTGAGAATGCCATGTTTTGGTCGCTAACAGTTATAATCTATGCCATCCAAAGTGCCTTAGAAATACAGTATTGTAGTCATGGATTGACAATGAAGTCGGAGATGCTAAATTTATGGATGTGGTAGATCGATCTATTAGTTAATCTAGTGAAGTTTATTGGACAGAATCATAATATGTTCAAGCCATTTTGGCTTCTAGCGCTTAATGACAAGGGTTTCAAACGACTTCAAGGCAATATACCGGAATATCTGGTAAGCAATAATGCAGTCCATCACCATTGTTGAACTATGTTTTCTTATATCTCTTGACTATAACGGTTTTGTTTGTACCGTGACTTATTCTCAGACTCCACGCATATTACTAATATCGATTGTACATAATTAATAGTTGTACACATTTATCAGTAATGGGTATATAAAAACAGACCGAAAAAAAAAAGCTGTCCCGCGACGAAGCAGAACCCACTCGCAGACACTCACAGCAAAAATTATCTACGAACTATTTTTCTGCGTATTTTCTTTGTGTGACAACATTATTACTGTTAGGTTTAAGAGTTTTGTTGAGTGAATGGTATTTTGAGTGTTGGTAATCTAACTACTAATGTATATTACAGAGCTTTATTACGGGTTCCATATAACCTTTTTCAAAAGGAAACAATTAAAATATTAATATTATTTATGAATTAATATAGTACAATACCTACATGATTTATTGTCAGATAAGTTACCTTGAATTTCCATTTGATGTTAATATACCCTCTTAATACTTTAGACGTAGTTGTTTCCCTTCAGACCGCATGCCATTCTCTTGACTCTTGTTCTATTCTTTAAAGATATAAGTAAGACATTTTTCCATTAATAGAAATATGAAATCATATTAATACTTTAGGGTTTTAGAGAAGATGCCATCCGAAAAAGAATCTTATTTCAACCATTTTTAAGTTCAGAAAACAAAAATCGCAAAAGTAACTTTGTAAGTCTGTCAGTGTTTGTCTGTATGTCTGTCGGTCTGTCACTCAGTTCCTTAGTTATCTAGTTTGTTGTTCGTAAGTAAGTAGGATCGAGACCGCCATGGCCTTGTGTTTTCAAAGTTGGCATAACATTTGTGGCATCATTGCTTAGTGGGCTCGCATTTTCTTATAAGAATGAAGTCGTATCGTTTTAAAATCACTTTTCTAATGTTCATTTGTCCGTGCCAGCTTAGCTCCCTTCCGTGAGAAACACCGATAATCTAGACATTCCAGCGCATCCTACAAAAAATACCTTAACACAAACACCACTGTCCATAGAAAGCAACAGATAGAACATCACCAATCACACCCACACTCGCACACTGTGGTATTATGACACTTTGCCCGGTGTTTTTAACTGATACAAACCGTCAAAACATAAAAATCTCCTTGACACAGCACGTGTTCGTAGGAGGTTACGATGACCCATTGATATATCGAATGCACAAACAGATATAGGATGATTATTAATAGATACTACGTAATCTAGTGGAAGGTCAAGTTATAGGGCGTGATGGGAGCTATTTTAAGCCTGGCTGTGAGTAAAAAGTATTTTAGTTGCACCATTGGTTTGAGACTATGTTTTTCATTGGAGTCTGAAGATGTTGAAGATGTTGAAGATGACGATAATGCTCATCCTATACATACAATAATTTCATTTCATTGTTGTAGTTGTAGTTGTAGTTGTAGTCGTTGTTGTAGTCGTTGTTGTAGTCGTTGTTGTCATTGTAGTAGTAGTAGTAGTAGTAGTAGTAGTAGTAGTAGTAGTAGTAGTAGTAGTAGTAGTAGTAGTAGTAGTAGTAGTAGTAGTAGTAGTAGTAGTAGTAGTAGTAGTAGTAGTAGTAGTAGTAGTAGTAGTAGTAGTAGTAGTAGTAGTAGTAGTAGTAGTAGTAGTAGTAGTAGTAGTAGTAGTAGTAGTCTGTGTATGTGGTTATGGATGTCAGTCTCATTTCTTTGTCAATATATTTATAGCTATTTTCATGTTCATATATATTCTTGTTTATCTAGCTGTATTGGCTAGCTCAAAGTTGATTCAGTACATCAATCCATCATAGTCAAAGATTTAAGAGAGATATTCCCCATACTTGTCTCGGAACCCAAACAACTAATTTATCCATTGCAACTTATAATTCAAAACAGTCTTTTTAACTCCAAGATAAATTACTTTCTTCGCTTTTCAATGAAACCAAAATCTTAGTCTTTTTAGTAATGGAGCCATTTGAATATCTCTAAGTCATTGTCGCCTGAAGACTTGTATAATCAAACAACCGCCTGCGTGTTATTCGCAATAACGATCAGACGGAAGGACGTTGTCCAGAGAATCCTGTATTCAATGTTAAGTAGTCTGTTGTTTTAGTTCAATGTCTTTTTTGTCGCCAAATGATTCATCAAAAAGTGGATAAAAGCTATCCTTATGATGTTTACATGTATCATTCGGCAAAGCACTCAATTAATTGCCTTTGAAGAAAGCCAATTTTCGATGGTTTTATGAAACTTCTATTTGGAATTAATTGCTTTTCTGGGAAGTTTCTTGTCGGATACACACGATGGTAGTGTTGAAACTGATAGTCGTTCTGACGGAGATAGCCACGGCACGTGACTACAATCAAAATTAACTGGCGGCATTGTGGCTGTCTGACGGATAGGAAGACAAAGTGTTATCAAACTAGAACGCCTACCCGGAATTGTCGTGCAGTCATTCAGTTCTTTTATTACTTACGAATGTGACGAAACAAATATTTTAAATGATGGAACATGAAGCGAGGTTTTTGTCCAATTTACAAGCTTAAGGTACCTGTTTCAGTTAAAGACTGACGAGTGCGACGTCACGTTTAGTGAAAACATCGAGAATGTTCGCAGAGGCGTGGCAACACGTGGATTAAAAAATGCTCGAAAATTTTCATCGTCGATGAATAATCTTTTATTATTATTAAATTTTTTTATTTGTATAAACATATGAAAATGACGTTAACCCCAACAGCGAAGTCGCTCACCTGGGAGGTCCATGAATTATCTTTTAACATAATCATGATATGGATCACAACTTTATACATATCTTAGCAATTTGCTCTTTTTAGCCCACCTACGTCTTCAAAAAACTATTAGTTTTCTTAATCGTAGTCATCAGCATGATAAACAGTAGCTTTTACTTCTGGCCAAGGACAAAACCCAAATTAGAAAATCTTTTCTTAAGTGTGTAGGAAACACGTGCACACTGAACATAACAAACCAATATTCATCTGATCATGGACGTTTGCACCACCACGTGATGATGATAAACCTCTATTCAACAATTTCGATACATCGGTTCACTGGTCAAACACAAAGCATTCAAGCGAGGGTGAAGGTAGTTTCAAAGGATTATTCAACATCTGTTTGAACCTTGAAACCTCGACTGAATTCTTTGTCTTTGACCAGTAAACCGATGTATGGAAAGTGGTGAATTGATGTTTCCGTAGGAGTTGATCATAGGGACGAAAGTTTCTTTCTTTCTTTTTTTTTTTTTTCTCTTTTTTTCTTTTTCGATTCCGTCATTTTTATTCCTAATACCCTATCCATTTCCATGCTCGTTGTCATCTCTTCAAACTTGCAGTTTCCTAGTTACCAGCCCTCTTTCGTAAGTCATGCACAATAATGACTACCATATGATCTCAGTCTAAAAAATATGACGTAGTAGGTAATATACTCTCCAATATGTTAACGATAAATTTCTTGGTGATCAGCTGTTGACACAAAACGCTTTGAACGTCAATAACACTACGAAACAAGCAAAGTAGAAGTAACTCTCTGTTACCATGGTAACCCTTGCTTTCCTAAGCAGCTGTCCAAAGATACGTGCACATACACAAAAGCTACAATTTTCCTACTAAGTCAATAGTTGGTCTCCCAGTGTCGACTGAGAATGACTAAAGGACCGTATAAACATGATTTATTACAAGCTATTCATCGTTTGTGATCTTTAAGGGTTTAAGGGTTCGTATCGATGCCTTTGAAAGGCTTCTCTTGCTTGTCTAACTGTTATACATGCAAAGAAAATATATGCGGAAGCTATATGAAAAGGACTCCTGAATATCAATCATGCTATATATATTTTTTATTATATATATTTCTTTCTTTTTTCTTTTTTTTTTTTTCCTGGTTTTTTTTTTTTTTTTTTTTTGATGATTCAGTTGATTGTCAAATGTTGGTATATGTGTGTGTAAAATAATAATCATTGCCGGTGAATATAAGAATCGATTCATAGATATTTTATTACTATTAATTATAAAAACAACATTTTTACCTAAAGTCATTTCTTTACATCAGCTGTCGCATCATTGGTGTCGCATCAGGGCCTCAGGGAGACGAAATTTGTTATTCCATCTCCCACAGATTTATAAACTTTATCATGAGAATATTTTCAGAAAATGCTATAGGCAAGTTAAGATTACTATAACGAATTACGACCAAAATATCCTATGGGTTTTTACCACCTAGTTTTAAAATACCCACATTGTTATTCGTGTATCGTGTATCGTGTCCCTTGCACGCGAACATTCTACAATCTTAACAGTACCTATTATCCTTCAGTCTTAATTGTTCCTGATCTTCTTGCTCGATATTGTACCCATTATAGAATATATCCGCCACACAACTGAATATTAATACCTTCAAAAATGACCCCTACTCAAGAATACGATTTTCTTTGTTACATTAACAATAGTCCTGCTCTATAAATCTTGTGTAACGCGTGAAGTGAACTGCTGAGTCTAAGAGAGCATAAAATCTTCCAACAATTTACTAAAGATGTGCTATGTTTTTAGCTTGAGGATGCGTTTCCTATTGCGCAGAATAAAACGAAATATAATCACGAATATTTGTTTTAATCGGTCTATGATAAAACGATGGCGATTATTTTCTCGTAGATCATGGATTACATCTTATTAAGTCATATAATCTTATTTATTTTCGAACTCTGAATTGGTTTCTTGATAAATTTTAAATTATACCCCGTTAAAGAAAAATTATCTTCGCAAATAAAGTCTTGTTTTATTGAATGCCGGGTTGTTGTCAGTTTGAAACGTCCAAGGGAATATAAAAGATTATAAATGTACTCATTAATGTTTAATATGGCTGGGATTCAGCTCATTAAGAACCCTTAAATCCTACGTTTAATAAATCGTAGAGAAACGTAACAGATGTCAAGCACAGCCAAAATGTATTCTAATCGTAGAATGTCTCATTTGACAAACAGATAGACGGTGTTTTGACAACAGCGTAGCATAGATTTCGTATCGATTTTAATATCTACAATGAGTTGATAGTTTTTAAGGTTAGCTTTGAGAGCAGAAATGTTTCGAATAAAAAGGCGCCGTTTCAAAAAGGTTGAGCAATCATTATTTTAGCAAAGACTTTTGTCCATAAATTTCAATGAACTGCTTCTCATCGAATATAATTTTTGTCAGTTCACCAAAGCCTCTTCTCATCTCATGTCATCGATTATATGTTTAGTAATAGCTTCTTTTTGTTAATTTGTGTCATTTATTTCCTCTTCGTCACTTGACTGAATAACTCTAACGAGTCCCGCATGTCTTCCTCGAACTCTCAGGAAGCTTGACATGCGTCGTCGTGTTGACTTAGTATTTATTCTCTTTCCATGGCATCAATGCGCCCTGCTGTCCGGGTTTCGGTATTTAAAAAGCGCTTATTAAGCCGTTTAGTCGTCATAAATACATCTATATCCTTTTCCCGAGATACATTGTCGCCGTTTCTTCGACATACATAAAAGCCTTGGAGCTGCGCATGCGCAAACAGTGTACTGACAAACCTGACTTGAGTATTTAATATGCTTATCGCTATGAACCAAGGGGGTCAAGTCGACTCTCTCTCACTAGTATATCTTGTAACTATTTCCATGATGTGACTAGAGAACGAAAACACGGTACCAAAGGAATGGTAACTGTTAAAGCTCCATAATGGAAAACAACCTTTCTTCGTCTTCTACAAATGTTAATGGCAGCGGGACGTTCTCTGGAAGTCGTCGGCTTTCGGTTCGACCTTTCAGCCCAACAGGACCCGAAGCAGGCGTACGGCGAAGTTCCCGAGCAATGCTCGACCAAAAAGATCTCTCGCCGGCCATTCTAAAAATCGAGCTTTTGAGCCGAGTCATGACGCTTGCTGTGAAAAGGGAATGGCCATCAGTGGAACAACATCTGAGCATCCTCGAGAAAAACAACTTGGACTTATCGTCGTCTGAAATTGAAGTAATACTTCAAATTCTCGTTCATTTATTATAACAATCATTATGTTTTTTAGACTTTAGGCCACTTCATCTATACGTTGCTTTGGTGATAGACTAAGTGTATTTTTTAGATTTTCGCTGGCAAATCTTCATCAATTTTTTTTCATGTCTTTGTAACTATACTTAATTTAATTTCCAAACACTACCTTTTTTGTTTTTGACAAATTTGAGCATCGTATTTCAGTTTAGTTTAATCCTTTTCGCTTCAGTCTTATTCGATGTGTTGTCGTCATGACTCTTCGTGGCTAAGGAGAATCGCAATACACCTGTTAACATCCACGGTTATATAGTACACAATACCATGTAGTATGAAACTTGTTCATAACAGTATAATAATATTTCACCTTAAATTCCTCGAATGAACTAAATCCTATTTATAATATACACTTCGGACAAAACGTGCCTATTTTCTTTGTCAGTGGTAAATCAGTGTTTTCTGGGATTTATATTTTTTTCCCGTATTATAATGTTAACGGAGTACAATTACACTAAATTGCTGTATACTGCCAATAACTTGCCAGACTTTCTCTAAGCCACTTTGTATTGAGAAGTTTTCGATATAAATTAGTTAGAAAATGTATTCACTAAGAAACTATACTGACCAAACTGAACAAAACTTAGTAATCTAATAACAGAAATCTTAAGTTGCTCTTTCTATAATGTGTAAGAGTTACAACTGGCTTTAGGGGGTTATATGAGGAATACATTTGGTAAAGCTTTCCTCTTTACTTGCTCTCTTCATTTCAATTACTTCGTCCTTCAACGTACTGAACTTATGAGCCGAAAATACAAGTACACCGTCGAGTGTGTATAAATTATTTCCGTAAATTCATTATCAGATATTTACTGTTATTCACTCGGCTTCTATTTCCTATATTAGTTTTTTTTCAAAATGCAAAGTCAAGAAGTGAATGGAAACAGATAAAGATGTTCAGCTGTTCGCTCTGCAAACTCAGCAGAACGACTATATTTGAAAAACTTAACATCAGAAAATATTTATTTTTCCTCCCTGCTTTCCTCTGTCTTCCCCCGCAACAAATGTAACGATAAACTAGAAAATTTTGGAGGTAGAAATCATTTTTAGTTTTAAATTTGGCAGATTTCTGTCGCCTACTGCTTCTTCGTTATCTTTTCCTTCATTTGCGCGTTTAATTGTGTTTCCTGTGGTGTGATAGAAGAGCTGTTTGCAGTCATAAGTCAAACCGTTGGATTTTTTTCTCAATATTTTTTCTTCTTTTTTTCAGGACAATGGCCTTACGCCTTTGATGCTCGCATCGAGGGATAACAAACATAACATCGTGGAAAAATTACTAGAACTTGGTGCAGTTGTAACAGATAAAGACAAGGTAAACGTGTATACTTATACCAACGAAGGCTGATTGAAAGATCACCCTTCATTTACATATATGTCAATCTATCGCTCAACCGATCAAAACTGAACCCCCACTGATGTTCCTTTCCAAAAAAAAATTCGGTCTTCAAAACAAACATCACCTACTCGATGGTAATTTTCGATTAGAAAAAACCGTATCGGTGACTTTATCAGATTGAAAGTGAGCTGCTCATTCGATCTGGAATTATCAGAATTATCATTTATGTATTACGGTTTCTGATAACTATGTTTTATTTTTCAAACTGTTCTGTGACAATCGTATATGGAGGCAACATACTTTCATACTAGAGATTTCAATAAACGGAATTTCAGAAGAAAGAAAAAATTTATTTGAAATTTGGATTTGAAATTAAAATCTTTTCTAGGAATTTGTAGAATAATTAACACCATTCTGATCCCAGCCCTATCTCTTTAATTTTATGTGGCGTCTTTTCACAGATTTTTGTTCCAACTCTCAGGGCTTCGAAGTATCTCGCTTTCTGTTCATTATCACTTTTTCGTCGAAATTACAATTTTTAACGCCTGAAATCTAACGGTAAATAATACACTTTGTGGATTATTCTAATCAACTGTGAAGGAAGTAAGCCGTAAGAGTTAATCTCTCCGAATTTAAACTGCACTTTTTCTTTTGAATGGCTTGTAATTTGATTTATATTGTTATGAGCCTGAATTATTAACTTTGAACATAAAAAAACTCCTCTATTGCTATCAGAGCTTACGAAATGTAGAAACTTTTAAAATTACATTGAGTTACAAAGATCTTTCATGAGATAAGAGCAAAACAAATTGCAAAAAATTCAAATTTGACTGAAGACAAATATAATCACCACAAATGTACCGCTCAAGTTGGCTCACTTGAATAAGATTTTCTTTGTTTTTCCCGCCACAATGACATAAATGCATGCAGTCTAAATAGCTCAATAAAAGAAATACAAACATTACATAAACACCGCCCTAAACTACTGAAAACTGAAACAAAGAATTAGGACCATTAGCTCCGAACTTCCTAACCGCAATTCAATTCTCTTTGTCGGACAGAAGTTTCCATAAAATCTAAATTTTTTTTCTGTCCTTGGGGCACTTTTACCGTTAATTTTTCAAGTATTTGCGAACTAGTTCTCTGTTAGGCATTTAACTCCAAGGCGCCGTTATGTCTGAAATTTTATTAAATTTATTATCTTCAAAAATTAAAACCAAGTCTTCAGTAAAGTATCTTTGACTGGGGATATATGCTACAAGGTCGATACAAATGTGCTTTGTAATACTGGGTACTGAATTTTGTCTACAAACATATAATGTGTGGATTTGAAATCAACCGAGGTTTCCATTTGCGCTCTCCTAGTTATTCTCTTTTTTTCTTGTGCTTTCTTCATCTGATTTTCTGTCTAGTTCCAAGCACTTCGGTAACATCTCTACATAATTTCACCTCAGTGGTACGTCTGAAGTCCCATTCGATATTAGAGGGAAAATTAGCGATAGATAATATCTAGAATAGAAATTACAGAAATTGAAAACGAAAAACGACAGATCTCCCCTAAGGGGGCGTCACCCCTGCTTCACTTGTACTATTTTTATACTATATCGTTATTTTCGAAAAACTTATACTTTACTGAATTAACTCATCAAAATTGGATTCTCTTTCTATACATGTTTTACAAATATTCCCTCTTTAAAACTAGACATATCAATCATTTCCTATTTTCTTTTATAACCAAAATGATACCCATGCTATATAGATAATTGGTATGAAAAATGTCAGCGTATAACTGCACGTCTAAATGTCAACTTTTTACTTTATAGCTTTCTTCATTTCATAACATCATGTTAGTATTTCTTTTTCTCTGTCAACATTGCCCTGGACACCGACAACACTCTATTAACTATTTAGATAGCTTTCTTCATAACACCAGTCCAGTTAGTATTTCTTTTTCTCTGTCAACATTGCCTGGACACCGACAACACCAATACCAATTAACAAAAGTCAGTGGTGTGGAAAAGCAACGAGGGAGAGAAAATAATGTACTCTATTAACTATTTATATAGCTTTCTGCATAACACCAGTCCAGTTAGTATTTCTTTTTCTCTGTCAACATTGCCTGGACACCGACAACACCAATACCAATTAACAAAAGTCAGTGGTGTGGAAAAGCAACGAGGGAGAGAAAATAATGTACTCTATTAACTATTTATATAGCTTTCTGCATAACACCAGTCCAGTTAGTATTTCTTTTTCTCTGTCAACATTGCCTGGACACCGACAACACCAATACCAATTAACAAAAGTCAGTGGTGTGGAAAAGCAACGAGGGAGGGAAAATAATGTACTCTATTAACTATTTATATAGCTTTCTTCATAACACCAGTCCAGTTAGTTATTCTTTTTCTCTGTCAACATTGCCTGGACACCGACAACACCAATACCAATTAACAAAAGTCAGTGGTGTGGAAAAGCAACGAGGGAGGGAAAATAATGTACTCTATTAACTATTTATATAGCTTTCTTCATAACACCAGTCCAGTTAGTTATTCTTTTTCTCTGTCAACATTGCCTGGACACCGACACTGACAACAATACCAATTAACAAAAGTCAGTGGTGTGGAAAAGCAACGACGAAGGAAGAAAAAATAATTCACTCCACTCCAAACTGGGTCAATATTTTCATTTTCATTGATACAGTAGATCTTTTCACATACTTCATATCCATCCATCTTCAACATCCATACTTATTGATATTATCATTGCGGCTTCTTCAAAGGCTGTTCAATCTAACAGGTAATAATTACTGGTAAAGAATTGAATTATCGAGGTGTCCATTTCCGTTGGCAGAAATATTATTTGGTATTTTTTTTGTTTCAGTCTGTTTGTCCAGGTTTAGGAGGAGTTGAATAAGAAATGCAAACACAAATAAATAATTTTTTCTTCTCGTTCTCTATATCCTTGATAACTCTCCTCAGCTCTCTTTCTCTTTCTCTTTCTCTTTCTCTTTCTCTTTCTCTTTCTCCACGCTTTTTTCTTACTAACTCCATAACAGAAAATCTATGAAAAGATTCTCAATACATATGTCAATAAGTGTTAATAAACTCGGAAGGAAAAATCGTTGAAAAAATTCCTAATATATTAGTTTATTCTGGAAAATGCGATTCACCTGACCAAGACAGGTTGCCACAAATCAAACACAATCAAGTTCATGTACTCAAATTGCAAATATATTTTGTTTTCTTTTTCCTATTTCGATCCATGCCCTGCTCTACATTCTTTGATCTCGTTCCAGTCCCTTATTTTTCTCCTGCTCCCCAGGCCTCTTGGTCGCGATACTAGATAACTAAATGTCCCTAATAGTGGTTCGGTATTCGTGCACGTTGTCATGACAACCCTGATTACTTTCTTGGTCACGTTCTTAAGGATTCAGTTTATATGGTCACGTACGCAACGGTCAATTGCGAAGAAAGTCAACAACAAAAATTACGGATTTTTTTTGTTGTTAGTTTTTGTTGTTTTCGTTGTCGTTGTAAATAGTGACGAAAATTTGCTTGTTTTTTTCCTTCAATTCAGCTAAACAGTAACAATAATGCTGAAATCTACACTGGAAGAAAAAAGGATAAAAATTGATCGTTATTGCTAATTTACAAAGATTTATCTTCTTATCATTTATTAACTTAAAACGTCGTCCAATATCTCGAAGATATCAAACTCATTTCCCATCTTCCATGACTTAATTGTGTTTACAAAATATTTGACTCAAACTTCACTAAAACGAGATAATTTTTAATGGATCTTGCTGTGAATTTGTCATAGAAATGATTAAAAGGCAAAAAAGGATGAAATCAGTAACGCTTTTAGTCCATATTTATGAATACGTATAATACTCACGTGATTTGTATGTGTATAACATTACATATATGAATATGTGTAGATGAAGACGTTGATTTCATTTTTTTCTCTTTCTTTTTTACTATTTTCTTCCTTTCTTCTTTCTTTCTTTCTTTCTTTCTTTCTTTCTTTCTTTCTTTCTTTCTTTCTTTCTTTCTTTCTTTCTTTCTTTCTTTCTTTCTTTCTTTCTTTCTTTCTTTCTTTCTTTCTTTCTTTCTTTCTTTCTTTCTTTCTTTCTTTCTTTCTTTCTTTCTTTCTTTCTTTCTTTCTTTCTTTCTTTCTTTCTTTCTTTTTTTCTTTCTTTCTTTCTTTCTTTCTTTAAACGATAAATTGAAAAACCTTGCGAAAATAATTTTCTCATCGCTCCTAAATCGATACTGCACAAGTCACGTGAAAGTTCTTTGTCATAATTATATCACGTCAATTTCCATCGCGAAAAAAAAAATGATCCCAAATCAACTTTAAACCTGGACGGATAGAACTTGATACAGATTTTCGCTACGTGATTTTAGTATCGAGGGGATGAGCTTCGTTATGTCGTTTCACGATAATAAAACTAACGATTTCCAAACAAACGATGTAGTTAAGGAAACACGTCCACTCGTTTCCGTTGTTTGAATCAAACAAGCCACGCATATGAGGGGAAAATAAAGAACCATCTAGAAACGCCTTCACCAAATTATATGATCTTTAAACTAAAGTCAATTAAGTCAATCAAGGGGTTTTTTGGTGAATATCTTTGCTAGAGTTCTGACTTTTATAAATTTCGTTGAATAAAACTGAGACATCAAGTGATTCATTATTTCACCTAATTATTTTCACTACAGATTAGAACTTTCATAGTATTCGTGTGTTTTGCGAGTACTTGGCTGAAGTTCCTGTTATGTGTTTTATTTTCCATTAAAAAGTTCAGCTTTTCTCAAGAACCTCTTCAAGCATTTCAAAACATGAGTGTTCCAAACCCCACAGAGGACTACAAAACATCGAAAGGTTTATTTTTTCACCATTCTATTCTGAAACGATAATGTTTCAAACGGCTTTTGAAAATGTCCTTTTTTGTGTGTTTAGCTAAGACGTTTGTGACAGAAGTCTTGACAAGGCGGAAGCATTGCTTTCCTTTACAAGAAAAACGTCACAAAATGACAAGGTCTTCGTAGACCGAATTAATTCTACTGCTTTGAAATTGCAATAAATCTCTTTATGAGTTTACTACACTGCCTACGCCCAAAACCTTTCAATATTATGGATGCATTTTTTTTGCTTTGTAAAATTAAGGATATTTTGTCTCTCGAACTTAGTTGTTATCATAAAGTCTTTTAATAAAAGGCATGGCTAGTGAGATTATTTAAACAGATTTCTGGGGGATTTATTAGATCCTGAATTCTGACATTTGAGAGATTACTTGCTGTACAAGAGCTTCATTCAACTTTCGAGATGATGTTTGCTGAGCTGAAAACTATTTGAATATGAACTAGTACTTTTAATTGAACATCATTATGAGCCCCAGAAATCAAACAACGTCGAAAAAGAAAAAGAAAGTGATCAAACCTGTGAAAGCTAAAGTTCAATGTTGGTTGGACAGCAGAGCTATCCTTCAACCTTTGGGACGACTGACGGTAATTTATTGAATTCAATCTTATATCTGACTAAAACTATAGCTTTCTATTGCTATCACACATGAAAGCGAAATGTTAAGATTTCAAAATAGCGTCCTCTTTGTGCCAATAAACTGGAAGCCAAATGCTCACAAATAGAAAGTTCAATCCGTGATTTAAATCAAAAGTAGCGAAAAAACCCGAAGTATTCGCTTGTTAATGAATTATAAGCAAAGAAACTCGTACAGCAGTAATTGATTACCAAAAAAATTAAATTGCTGACAGCTGCCATGAGGGATACAACACTCGTCCTGCTCGTAATTACTGTTTTATTTCTTTTTTTTATTAAAAAACAAAATGTTTATTATTGTTCATGAGAAAACTCTTAGTGGAAACACACTTTGTACATGAAAGCATCTAAGAATTAAATTCTGAGACTGGGTAGGTTCTAGGATTATTTCGCAAACTGGTCAAAGATTATGTGGTGCAGATTGATCAACTAAAAAGTAAAACTATGTATGCCAAAAATGCTAAAGATCGACAAATTGCATTTAAGAAGTATCTTGCAAGATTACTGAACATGTCGGTAAAAACTAACGTAATTTATAAGTTTTTCTGTCGTTTTACAAATTAGAATCCGCTGGCGCTGTTGGCATATTCAATGGAGACCTGTTTGACGTTCATCATCTATTTCCTATTCCTTCCTTTCCTCCGCTCCCATTCCCATTTTAGTCTTTATTCTATAATTTCTATCATTCTATTCTTATTTATTTTTCTCCCTTAAATATTAACCACACAATGTATACTCTTGGTCAAGGATAGTTGGACGTGTAGTTGAATATTTTTCTACTTTATCATCAACAGGAAGGTCGGAATGCCCTTCACTATGCCGCTTCTTCAGGGTCTGATGGAATCGTTAAACTGTTGTTGGCAAAGAAGGTGGACGCTACGGTCGCGGCTGGGGTAAGTCAAGGCCGGAAAATGTTGTAATAATTCACTCGATATTGACTTAAAACATCGTGAAGATTCCACTGAGATGTGAAGAGCCCTCCAATAAGAAAGGAAGGCCAATGCTATGACAGATATTGGAAGGGTGGATTCAGGATATATCGAATTTGGAAGCCAGAAGCATATGTGAAATTTTTTTCGGTTCTCGGACATTCTATTTCCAACATGCTCGCGGCAGATCCTGGCAGGTATATAGAGAAACATCTCGAACCTATAGTGATTGTCCCCTACATACGCCACTGCAGAAAAATAATTTGGATTTTTTCCTATTATCCCCGATTATTTATATATAATTGCAGTCTCGGTCCCTTTAGATCGAGTGCATCGAAACTTCTCCCTACACCTTACAACGTCGCATGGGGTGGAGGGGGAGCCGAGTGGGAAAGAGGGGGATGCAATCCACAGTGCGCTTTTCCCTGCCGCAAAAATGAAAAAACGCGCACGTAGCATTATGCGTCCGCATCAACAGTTTCATAACATTTCCGGTTTGAATTATTTTTGTTTTGATAATGTTTGCTTCTCAGCCTCTGGAACAGCTGCCACTACACATGGCGTGCTGCCGGCCGTCTGGTGCCTTGGAGATTGTAAGGATATTACTTAAAGTATCAGGAAAGGATTGTAAGCTTCTACAGGATAAGGTAAACATTGTAACGCTTTCCCTAGACATTATTCGTTGCGTTACAATGTTTTCCCATTTCAAACCACGCGTCATTCCCTTCAGTATTATTTCTTTGTTTAATGGTTGCACATGAGAAGACAAATGAATATATGGATACTACTCAAACAAAGAATCTTATTCTCAAGAGAATGACAATGATCTGAAATGGGAAAACATTTCGCGGTTTAAGCTAAACATAGGTCTATTGCAAATGATATTCTCTCAATGTTATTCAATATTAACATATTACTTACGTTATTATTTCCCGTCAGAGTGGCGCGTCACCTCTCTTCCTTGCTGTTTCTGTTGGCAATCAACAAGTTGTTAAAGAGCTTCTTTTCTCACAAGCGGAACAACAAGTTAACTTAATTAAAACGGTCAGTTCAGTTCGACTGAAAACCACAATTCTAGACA
The DNA here is from genome assembly GCA_964019055.1 of Anthopleura xanthogrammica. Lineage (NCBI taxonomy): Eukaryota > Metazoa > Cnidaria > Anthozoa > Actiniaria > Actiniidae > Anthopleura > Anthopleura xanthogrammica. The sequence continues at coordinate 15,029,463 of OZ025209.1, read as the reverse complement.
TATTGAGGCGTTACTTGAGACAATTTGCAACCACAATTTTTCGAACAACGCTATTGCGCGAAAATTTGATGCGGTTTAACATGAGAGAAGGACCGATTTTTAGTGTAATTTCGACTTCGGGACCACATGTTGCGAGTTTTTTTATCTGAAGCCAAAAACCTCGCAATTTAAAATACCGAATTTTTCGCAGCGTTGTTGCAAATCGTCTTGTGTATCATCGCCTTTATAAAGGATTCCAGTGGCGGATTAAAGATTTTCGTCAGGACGGGGTGCAGCGTTGGAGAGGGATGAACAATAATATAGTTATATGACGCATAACGTTATGCACGATAAACTTACTTGAAATTATGATGGCAATTACAGGAAGATCCTTGTGTTAGCCAAGGTATATCTGTACTACCCAGTTAAGGGCAGTGCTCAGTGTTTGTATAGCAGCATACTGCGAACAGATAGTATGTGTTTTAGGGAAAGTTTAGAAAGGTTTTTAAGTTTTTAGTTTATAACGTTTTCTTTATAAAGAGTAATTGAGTATTTATGTATTGACTTGTTTGCAGGAAACTGGTGAAACATGCTTACATGCTGCAGTCAAAAGGAGAGATATAGAAAATACAAAAATACTAATCGATACAAATTGTCCTATCGATGTCAAAAACGTTAGTATTCTTGGTTCTCACATTACATCACACCAACCATGGTGTGGGTTCCCTGTGTAGAAAATAGACCCCTTGCACGTGACGTCAAGTCCGCTCAATTTGGAGGACAAAAAAAAATTTCAATCTCCTGAGAATTGGAACCTAATGTTTTTTCCTCCAAATTCAGCTGCATTCCGACGTGTTGAAAGTGGTCAATATAGGGGTTTTACGACTGCCATTGCCGAGTTTCATATCGTGGGAGGACTGGGTCGAACCAGACAAATCGTGAAAACGATGCCATGAATATCTCCACTTCAAAGTGACTTTCCAAAAATGTTCATTTTATTCAGCCCTGCCAACAGTTGTCCAGTCTCCCCAGTCCCTTCACTCGATATGGAAACGTCGTATGGCAATGTCGTAGGGCACGAAATTGGAATTTTCTATTTTGGGTAATGAAATTTAATGTAAATATTCCCTTTTACTTGTGTTTTTAAGAACGAAGGACAAACAGCTTTACATGTCGCTGCCATGGAAGGAGATGAATCTATCGTGAAACTACTCTTTGCAGCCAAATCCGATGCAAACATCACAGATAATGTACGTTAACTCACTGCTATTAATAATACTCTTTACACATCGGGACAGTGAACGATTTGTTTGTTTACTTTACCGTTTACTTGCTATAGCATGATCGTACAGCTCTTCACATCGCAGCACAGAAAGGCCATTCTTCCATCGCTGAGTTCCTGATCGATAAATTTAAAGCTAATGTCAATCTACGAACCAAGGTAAGTCAAAAACCTAAAACCTACATGCCGTTGGGTTTCTTTAGCATTACAACTTAGCTATACATACACAGCTATTTCAAAAAAAAAATTGGTCAAGTTTTTGTTGCGTGTTGCATACCAAGCCCAAAATGCATTGTGGGCGATGTCATTCCAATCAGCGAAAGGCCAGAACAATATGAAATTTTTTCAAACATTGTCTGCACGTTGTTCCGGCATATTTTCTTCTGTGCTGAAATTATTTACATATGATCCACAATACATTTCAAGCTTGATAAGCAACATGCAACATGCAACATGCAACATGCAACATGCAACATGCAACATGCAACATGCAACATGCAACATGCAACATGCAACATGCAACATGCAACATGCAACATGCAACATGCAACATGCAACATGCAACATGCAACATGCAACATGCAACATGCAACATGCAACATGCAACAAAACCTTCACAAACCTTTTTTGAACTGAATAGCTGTATATCTATCAAGAACCTAAAATTTCATTATTCGACTCTTGACGGTGTGGAATATTATGGATGGTCTTGCCAACCAGGCACAAACAATTTCGTGTAAATGAGAGTTTGAACATGCGCAATTCAAAACCACATAATCATCTGCGCAGACACAGTAACAGCTATATGGCCAAGTAGATTTAGACATCTTTAGCTTGGGCGTATATTTGTTTGCCCATTTCAGACCACGTGTCATTCCTTTGAGAATAAGATTCTTTGTTTAATTTGCGTCCAAACAAAGAAATGATACTCTGGGGAATGACACTTGTTTTGAAATGGGCAAAACAAACACCCAAGCTAAAGAGGTCTATTATTTTGCTTAACCAACCAAAATGCTGGGACACCGTCAGTCCGTCACGGTCACGGTGCGGTCATATGAATTCTGCTTAATTAGAGTACTGATGTGATGCACTCTTTTGAAGGATGGTAGTACATTAATGCATGTTGCAGCTCACGCCGGTCATCCAGACACGGCATTGGTATTTCTGAGAAGAGGTGTTCCTATGCATATGCCAAATAAGGTATGTGTGGGCCAAAAAATTACTAACTAGAGATATAGATGTCATTGATGTTGAGACTTACCTTTTTTAGGATGGAGCTGTTTGTCTTCATGCTGCTGCTCGTAAAGGTCACGTGGGTGTTGTCAAGGCGTTGCTATCGAAAGGAGCATTGGTCGACACGAAGACTAAGGTAGTGTATTCAACATTTTTTCGACCTATAGGAAGTAAAAAGCAGTATTTACCATGTGATGAAAAAAAAATTGGATGAAAAAGTTTCAGAAAAAGTGTACACATTGGAGCACTCGTTTGTTAGTACCCAAATGGTAGGTTGATAGAATTGAATAGATTTTTTCTGAAGTGAAATGATGGTATGGCTTGCTTACTACCCCAGGATGACTACACAGCACTCCACATCGCTGTTCAACACGGTAAACCATTGGTTGTCCAGACTTTGCTAGGATTTGGAGCGAATGTTCAACTGAAGGGTGGCAAGGTATGTTCTTGATAATGTTGGTTTGCGTATGGTGATGGAATATGAAATGTATAATTTATGTGATCGTACCATACTGAATGGACTCAAAAAGGTATGTTCTAATAGTTTGTTCGAATCGATTTGAATGAAGGAGGTCAAACACAAAACAATATCTGAAATCACGAATGAGAATGTGAAAAAAACTACAAATACGAAAATACGAAACAGAATTTGGAAAAATAATCCACGAAACCACGAAACATTGGGAACACGACAAGAACAAAAAAATACATTCAACACTTTTTCTTTTATCGGTTTTAGGAACAGCAAACCCCTCTTCACATCGCTGCAAGAATCAAACAAGGAGAAATGGTAGCTGAGATGTTAATCAAGAGTGGAGCAAATGTTAATTCCCCAAGAGTTGTAAGTTACTATGAAGCATATTTCGTATGAGTGTGAAAAGTCACGGCACGGTTACGGCGCGGTGCGGACGCGGCACCGAATGTCGAATGTCTTCATACACGGCACGGTGCTGATACGGTTCGTTCACGGCAAGGCGCGGTCCGTGCCGAAAGTTTTTCATAGCCGTAAGAAAACTGCTCTATTTTTTTGTACGCATAGTGATTGTGTGTGTGTGAAGTAAACCTCACGGAAGAGCCTCTTACGGGCAGTGATGGTTGTAGAATATACCAACGCCAAAATTTAACATAATCTGGATTGCGCACTCAACATTGCGCAACTGGGTAATCTATATATTTTTTTGTTACATTTTCAGAACGGGGAAACAGCCGTTCATATTGCTGCACGGTTTGGAAATCTTGCGACTCTTAAGTTATTACTCATCGAAAAGGCCGATGCTGCAAGACGAGCAAAGGTGAGACCATGAAATTAGGTATTAAGATTTGCAAAATCTACAACGGCAACGTCGACCGGAAGGGCAAAAATAACTTCACTTTTGGGTTCTGTTCATTGGGGATTTCATTCAAAACATTGTCAGGTAAAGTCAGCTCATCCACAGGGAAGACAGACTTTGAAGGCCCAAAACCCAAAAGTGAAGTTCTTTACACTTCCGGTTGACGTTGATCGCCGTTGTAGATTATTGGGCATATGGATGAATACCGATGGAAATTATCAGATGATATGAGTGGTGTTTCGTAGTTGTAATGGCATTGATGCTGACACTGATACAGAATTTAACTATGCATTGAATTGAATTTTCTCCCAGAATGGCGAGACCCCTCTCCATCATGCCATCAAAAATGGACGCCTGAAAGAACTAGGGGAACTCATAGCTGTCCTTTTCAAATCAAAGTCCAAAGCTGTTGCAAAGCTTGTGCTTAACATGCCAACCGATGTAAGTAAAATATAATCAGTTATAATCGGTTAGTAAAGACCTTCACGGATCATTCAATCGTTTCATATCTCATAATTTCACCACTAATTGAATCCCCTGAATCTCATTAAAGAGGGTATCTAACGACGTTTGACAGTTATTTACCTCTGTTTTTATGACAGAAAGGTGAAACACCTCTACACTACACAGCCAAGTTGTCTAAATCGTCAGTGCGAGGAAACTTCGGAGTGTCAATAGCAAAACTTCTTTTACAATTTGGCGCTGACTGCACTGCAGTGACGCATACGGTAAGTATTCCTGGTTCCCCTCCCCTTAGTTACCGTTGCTATGTCCCACAAGCTCAACAAATTGTGGAAATTTGATTATAAATTGTTTCAATAGATTATTTTCAAGATGCGCGAGCGCTTTCAAAAATATCGCAGCCACAGACATGATCTCGAGGCATTTTCGGGCATTGCAATATCGCGCGTGATCTTGCCCGAAAATGCCTCTTTTTCATGTCTGCGCCTGTGATATTTTTGAAAGCGCTCGCGCATCTCGAAAATGGTCTGTTTACTGTCCTGTGAAAATAAAGAAAAATTGCCTCGTAATCCTTATAATACTCTTTAAAACAGATACTGTGTAGTTGTTTGTGGGACAAAATTTATTTAATTCCACTTGAAAAACTGCTGTAACGGTGATTGGTTCGCTATTGTCTGAGGGTAGCCATGAATTTTTTTAGATATAGTTTGTTAGCCTTGTAATTGTGATATAACATTTTCTTTTTCAAACTACTAAATAGTCCAAAGAGACGCCTTTACACGATTGCTCACGGTCTGGAAACAATGATACGCTGGTGGCTTTACTCGAATCTATGCCTCAAGGCAAGATACAGGCTGCTGTCAATAGACGATCAACGGTAAGGATTTTGTTTTTTCTCGACGAAAGATGGATATTGCTGCATTTTCGTACATTTTTACAGTTTACACTTTTTATTCATCGTTTTAAGAGCTATTTACTAATGGCCATTCTCTTGATTTAGGTTGGGCTTGCGCCATTACACGTTGCCAGTGAGAAAGGTCATCTGGATGTGGTGAAGACATTGCTAAAGTATCAAGCACGTGGTGACGTATTTGATGACGTAAGAACCGATGCACGTGATTATCATGACATGATAGTAGCTACAGCTCTTCTCAAGAAAAATGAAAAGCAGAAAAATATGTTTGAGTGGATGTCATTGAGTCTACAGGGTTCGAAATTCCCACAAGAATAATTGACAAAAATATCGAGTGAAAAGAAATTGAACTCGCATTTTCTAGCTGGTCTTTGCGTTTGCATTCATTTGCACCCATTTATCTTGTAGCTACACTATGCACAAGATAAATTTATCTTGTTACTAAAAAGTTGAAATTCTAACCCTGAGTCTATCATTTTTGTTTTAATGCTTCAGACAGGGAAAGCTGCACTACATTTGGCAGCTGAACGTGGTCATCTAGAGGTAGCACAGGAATTACTGGAAAACAAGGCTTATGTCAATGCTAAAACCAAGGTAGGCCATATCAGTGATAGGAGAGATTGAACTTTATGAATTATTTTTGTTGATTTCTGATGATGGAGAAAACAATATCAACACCCTGATTGTTGGCTAAATTGGAAACCAGTTAGGTAATGCACTGAAATTGTCTATCCAAGTTAAATAAAGTTTGTATGTATTAATATATGAATGTAGATGTTATTCCTCATTTAAATGACAGTCTTTAAGCTACCCTTGCCATACCATTTGATTTACCGAAAGGGATATGATGTCTTTAAGACTTATTTGATTTTTAACTCCTTTACTTAAAAAGGTTGGTTTAACTCCACTACATCTGGCGGCAGAGAATGGACATAAAGAACTTGTTGGTTTGTTAGTGAGTTGTTATCAAGCTAGCATAGATGCCCTTACACTGGTAAGACAATAAAGCTTTATCATCTGACTCTAGAAGGACTATGATGATATCATTCATTCCTCCATCCATTCACCTTTTCCGTCCATACATGCATACATCCATCCATCCATCTATCCATCTATCCATCCCATCTCATCCATCTATCCATCTATCCATCCCATCTCATCCATCTATCCATCCCATCTCATCCATCTATCCATCTATCCATCCCATCTCATCCATCTATCCATCTATCCATCCCATCTCATCCATCTATCCATCCCATCTCATCCATCTATCCATCTATCCATCCCATCTCATCCATCTATCCATCTATCCATCCCATCTCATCCATCTATCCATCTATCCATCCATCCATCCATCCACCAACCTATCCATAAATTCATTCATTGCTCCATCCCATCCCATCCCCTCCCACCCCACCCCATCTCATTCCAAGCATCCTTCTATCTTTCTATCCCATTCATTCATTCATTCATTCATTCATTCATTTGCTGATTGTTCAACAAAAGATGAGCAATATCTTATTTAAAGTACAACTCATTCTATCCTTTTTTACTCCACCTCAGGACAAGAAAACACCTCTTCATTTAGCAGCAGAGAAAGGACGAATCAGCGTGTGCCAGCACTTGTTAGAAATACGAGCTGATATCAGTTCTGTTGATAATGTAAGTATTCAAGAAAAAATCTTAACAGTCTTAATTTTTAAAAATCTTGTTACTGCAATCTAAATTCTCATTCTAATCTTACTTTTCCCCTTATAAAACTGTTGTTTGCACGCTCAACAACTCTATATACATAGTTAGGAAGATTACCTGATTTGGAAGTGAAGGTAGATCCTTTTTTGGTGTTTTTTCTTCTATTTGAAGCTGTAAACTCTCGAAAATTCGAATGAAAACTTGCAAATATTGCACCGATGAATCCACCATCTTGAAATTTAGCCAGGTAACCTTGCATTTGACAAAGGAAACCCATAAATTTGGGTTTTACCACAGGGATCCCGCGAAAACATAAATTTGATATGGTAACTAAACATTTGAGATTATTAATATTTTTTTTGTATTCCTTTGTTGTCACAGAAAGGTCAAACACCACTGCATTATGCAGCACAGAACGATCATTCAGAAGTTGTGTCGCTCTTCCTCAAACACAAACCAGACCTTTTACAACAAGTCAATGCAGTAAGTATCTCAAAACACCGCATTCTTCGTTCTCACGTTACGTCATATTGGTGTTTCTAACAAAAGATTTCTTATTAGTATCCATTGTTAAGACCACCAGCATGGTCGCCATGTCTTCGTCTCATGGCTCTCTCGGGAATGGTTAAAAACCCATCGATAGCGACTTTCTTTCATGCTGCTTTCAAAGCTGGATTATAAATAAAAAGAATTCTTCTCGAATGTTTAGAAAAGGCATACCTGTAATTCATGATCTCCAATGCGTTTTATTCAGTCCTCTTTAACTTTGATGTTATCTAATGTTATCTACCGTTGTATCGTTTATCAGGAAGGCTGTACATGTGTACATATCGCCGCGATGAAAGGTAGTGTCGCTGTGATGAAGAAACTTATCAAATTCAACCCCGCAGGAATAACAACCTCAAGAAACAAGGTAAAAATGAGAATGAATGCCTTCTAGTTGACGTTACTTGCCGTCCTTTCCTGTCTCGCTGGGAATGGATGTTCATCAGCTGAATCTCAAGTTTTTGATATTCTTCGTTTGCACGTGACGTCATAGCCGCCATGTTGGAAAAAATTATTTTGTTATATCATCCAACATGGCCGCCATGTCTTTAGTTATTTTATTCCCTTGGGAATGATTGCAAACCAGCAATAGCATTTTTCTTTGCGCGCCTTTTTTGTAAAATCCATGACACGTAGCCAGGAACCAGATAGTCAACTAAACTCCCTTTCTTGATAAAGCTTTATATTCTAGTTGATGATTTGAAACGGCTAAGAAATGCCAATCAATAATTATACGTTTTTCTCTCTACAGAGTAAAAATGCCACCCCCTTGCTTCTAGCAGCATCTGGTGGCCACAAGGAGGTGGTGGAGGTTCTCATCGCATATGGTGCGCCTGCAAGCGACGAGGATGCGGTATTACCATGGTTACTTATTTTCATTGATGTACATCTGCGCGCAGCTAAAATTATTTAAATTACTCTCGATATACATTTTATATGGTATAGGTTGCTTCTCTAACTTACTAGAGCAGTTTTCGTATGAATATAACAAAAATTATGGCACGGACCGCGCGTTGTCGTGACCGTGTCAGTGCCGTGCTTTGTATGAAAACATTTGAAATTCCGTGCCTTGCCGCGTCTCGTCGTAACCGTGCCGTGTACCGTGACTCTTCACACTCATACGAAATCTGCTCTATTTCTTGAAAATGATAAAGTGGAGTATTTAATCTTCGTATGATTTGGTTGATTTGGTGTTTTAACTATTTTTTATTTTTCAAAATTCATTTATTCATTTTCTGTAGGATGGCATGACAGTGTTGCATCTTGCTGCCAGATACGGCCATGTGGATGTCCTGGAAGTGTTACGTGGAAAAGTCCCTTGGAACATGGCTAGTGTCAAGGTTGTACATCTTTCATATCTTTCATATTCCTGCACTTCAGATACAAGTATACTTTTAGATCATCTTCAAGTTATTTGTTTTCATGCATACAAAAATACATAAACGAATGTCAATGAAGCATCGGTCGTTGTAATGTCTCTGCATTCTAATCCTTATGGTTGTTCTGGGGTTTTTTTACAGACGGGATTAACAGCGCTACACGTTGCAGCACGCTTCGGTCAGATTGATGTGGTCCGGGAGATGCTGGTCAAATGCCCGGGGACGATCAAGAGCGAATCCCCTAGCCTCTCGGACAGCGACAAGTCTGGAAATTCGGATGTAAGTACAACATTATTCAGTAGTCCGCATTAATTTTTTCTGTTTTTCTTGTACGTGATTAAATATTGAATTTTTATCTTTTCTTTTTACAGTATAGTTTCACTCCATTGCACTTGGCTGCTCAGTCTGGTCACGTGGGTGTTATAAGAATACTGCTGAACTCTCCTGGTGTGCGCGTGGACTCAGCAACAGCTATACAGGTAACATATCAGGAATCAAGAAATATTTAAAGTTACAATAGAGCGGTTTTCGTGTGAATCAGAAACATACGGTAATGACTTACAGCACGTACACGGTACAACATGCCGTGACATTGAAATGGCTTCCCATAAGAATGGTTATCGTATGAGTGAGAAACGTACGGTACTGACTTACAGCACGTACACGGTACAACATGCCGTAACATTGAAATAGCTTCCCATAAGAATGGTTATGGTATGAATGAGAAACGTACGGTACTAACTTAAAGCACGCACACGGTACAACATGCCATAACATCGAAATGGCTTCCCATTGTCTTCCAGTATTTCATCAAATCACAACGCGTTGTTACGGCTACAGTAAGATACGACACTGCACAGTACGGCTACGAATTTGCGTATCATTTCTCACTCATACGAAAACTGCTCTAATAGAAGCAGATATAATAATCAGTTCATTAGAGTATTTTCATGATATCGATGAGTATTTTCAACAATGACTATTCTCCGAGTTTTATATCTTTTCATTCTTAACTTTCTTTGGCCAGGGCTCGATTCCACTTCATTTAGCGGCAGAAAACGGCCACTCTGAAGTTGTCAGCATATTACTGAGCAAATCAACCATCCAGCTCCACGTTAAAGACAAAACAGGCCGAACAGCACTTCACTTAGCAGCTGCTAACGGACACAGAGAGCTGGTGTCTCAGTTGATAGGACAAGGCGCTGATATCAACGCTCCAGACGAAGTAAGCTAGCTCAGTTTATCTTACAAAGGTTTACTGCAACAGATTGATAAGTTAGTTTATGGTAAACCCTTCATAATAAAATCGGCCAGCTTCTTCAAAGAGGATATGAGTGTAAACTAAAGTATCTTAGATTGCAGTCTTTGAGTGGATGTTTTTCTTTTGGCAGAATGCTTGTGCTCCTATTCATATGGCAGCCGATTCTGGAAGAGTTGAAGTTGTAAAATCATTGGTAGAATCTGGAGCTTCTCCTAGCGTTGAAAATAAGGTAAGAGCGTCTCGTCAGAAGGCAAGGCATATTGTGTTGATATGTTACTATCTAAGTGTTAGGGTTCACAACCAATACCCTTCAAAAAATCGTGTGAGAACATTTCTTTCGAGTTTTTTTGCTTAAAAGGGACACGGGCGTTGTCTCCATCGCATAATAAGATCATGTACGTTGGACAATAGCGTATGGCGCGCAATCATTGCTCGAAGAGACTCGAATAGATGATGGATGATGATGATTTCCCTTTCATTTTTCTTCAATACATCTCTTTCGCTTGGGTGTAATGTTTACGCATTGCAGACCACGTGTCTTTCTTTTGAGAATACGATTATTGCTCTATATCCTGAACCAACCCCTGCCTATGATCATTTAAACTTGTTTTTGTTTTTTGTTTTTTTTTCTCATTCAGGAAGGAAAGTTTCCGATCTGTTATGCCGCAGCTTCTGGACATTTATCAGTGGTTAGCTATCTGTTGCAGCAAGACATGAATACAAAACGTCTGATTGCGGACAGGAAGGTAGGTTCCCTCGGACGAAACACCTTATCATTTGCACAGTAGGCTTTGAGTAGAGAATGTTAACTAACGGAGCTGCAGCCAAACAGTGTGAAAGCGCGGAAATACGAGCAACGAAATCGTGCAACTTGTCGCGCTACAATATTGCGTTGGAAGTTGTAGAAGGAATGTTGATCGTATTACCACCCCGAGCAACAACAACATTTTGTTGTGCGCCTTTGATGCACAACTAGAAGCACTATCTACTTTCTGCAACAAAGAAAACGTTTTGAGGGCGAATGCTATTACGAATGTTATTTTAGTGATCCATAACTAGTTTTTCTTGTATCGTTTTAGTTCCTTTACGACCTCATGGTATGTTCCATGGTGGTTGAGTACGAGTCATTAGTAGACTTCATCTTACAAACCCCCGCACCCATCTACTCAGCCGCAAAGTTGTCACGGCACTACCGGGCTGAATCGACAAGAGAGAAAGAACGAGGACGAGATCTGGTCGCCGTCAGCAAAGTGTGTTCCAACGTTGCGGTAGAACTTCTGTCCTTGGCGTGCACAACCAATCCAGAACAGCTCCTTACGGCTGTAGATGACCGGGAAATTCCCTTCTTGGATTTTTTAATCGAGACGGAACAGAAAGACTGCGTATCGCATCCGACTGTACAAGTATATCTTGGAGATGTGTGGCGTGGAGATTTCGAATGGGACGATTGGAAGTATTTTTTATTATTTATTCTATGTTTATTTTGTCCGCCATTTTGGGCGTTTTTATGCCTGCCGTGGAAGGATCGTTTTCACAAAGTACCGATAATCAAATTCATCTGTCATTTGATTTCTCATCTTTACCTCATTTTGCTTTTCTGTTTGACCACCGTGGTACCCTGGAGCAGCCCAGTGGATGATCTAACTCCTCATTGGTACGAACTGCTATTATTAATCTGGCTCTCTGGATTATTATTATCCCAGCTCACTGATCCTCATGATCGAGCTGGACTTGGATGGATTCCTTTAATCGTACTCTTTCTAAGTTTGATTGGAATTTTTCTTCATTTGATTGCTAACGCCTTCTACAAAGATAGCGACAAAGACACGCGTATAGACATGATTTACACACGCAACCAGTTCCTCGCAATTGCAATGATGCTTTGTTTTGCACAACTTTTAGACTTCTTATCGTTCCATCACTTGTTTGGTCCATGGGGGGTCATCATCCGGGACCTGATGTACGACTTAGTTCGTTTCCTAGTCATCCTGTTGATATTCATACTGGGTTTCACAGCACACTTGGCTGCCGTGTACCGACCAATGTACGAAAATAACAAGACGGCAAATAAAATTACTAGCCCTAAATTCAGCTTTTTCGTCTGCTTCGAGCTCCTCTTCTTTAGCTTGTTTGGACTGACTGAAATGCAGAGCCTTGAACCAAAAGGAAAACACCACTCGGTCACATACATCCTGGCTAAAGCAACGTTTGGTATTTATAATGTCATTACAATCATCGTACTCGTAAACTTACTCATTGCTATGATGAGCGATACTTATCAGAGAATACAGAGACAGTCGGACACTGAATGGAAGTTTGGCCGCGCGAAGCTCATCCGAAATATGAAACGGTCTACAACCACTCCGTCACCTCTAAACCTCATCACGAAACTCATGTCTTATATACGCATTCTGTATAGAAAAAAATTTCGGTGTTGTCGCGCGGACATCATCGATATTCTACGCACAGATGACCAAGTTCCCGAGAGTCTTTCGATGAGCATTAACACTAGAAGTCCCAAAATCGAAGAAGTCTTGGACTGGAAATTACTAGTCAAAAAATTTATAGCATTGCGAGGCGGGAATACTGAGGTAGTCAAGGAAACCACCCGTCGTCATTTGAGCCTAAAACAACCGATTGAAATCTTCAATATGGACGCAAGTGCCCCAAAACATAGACGTCCAGCGTCTGTTTTAGGGCTTGGCCGATCTGCTGTGTCTAGCTTCGGGTCCAGCATGTCGCTACATCGTGTGGTCAACGAGACGGTGCGAAAACTAGATATTGTATCAAGCATGAAAGAACTATCCGATGCGGATCCAGAATAAAACAGGGCAGAGTAATGTATTACAGTCGAAGCTCTCCTAAGCGACCACCTCGGGTAGTCGAAAAAGTGGTAACTAGAGCTGGTTGCTAACGAGAATGGGGCTCTTAAAGCGGCAATGCGAACGGGGTTGCAAAATCGTGGTCGTAACTAGAGCTGGTCGCCTACGAGAATGGGGCTCTTAAAGCGGCAATGCGAACAGGGTTTCAAAATCGTGGTCGTAACTAGAGCTGGTCGCCTACGAGAGTGGTCGCAAGGAGAGATTCGACTGTACTAATGCTACACATCTGAATCTGAAACAAAGTAACGACATGTAACCCTCGTCACGCAATCTACCATGAAAATATCGAATGATACAAAAGTCGCAAATAAATATTAACTTAAAAGATTTAGTGTTCTTTTTACTTATAAATACATCGCGAATGCGCATGCGTTAGTATGAGCAACTCGTCCCATGACCCTCTGGGAAACTTCCAGAGTCGAAGAAGAAAGGTGGACGTTTTAGAATTTAGCAACAAAATACAACACATAAAAATACAAATAAAACGTACAATCTGAATGAGGGGTGGATCCAGAAATTTGCAAGTGAATGTCCAAAATGAAAAAAAAGGGAAGATATAGTAACATCATCAATAATCCTCATCTGACTTTTTTATAGTTACATTTATTTGGGGGTGTCCGGTGTCACCCCCTGGATCCGCCCCTGTCACCCCCTAGATCCGCCCCTGTCACCCCCTGGATCCGCCCCTGTGATTTGTAGCGATTTCGAAGATATAAGATTTGTATTCAAAGCCAGGAAGGAAGGAAAGAAGTTATTAAGGAAGAGTAAAGAAAAATTGAAAGAGAGCAAGAAACCGGGAATTTCAAAATTACTAGGGGAAACAATCTAGGTTTGGGCGCGCTGATGCATGGGATTGGTAGTTGTGACGTCACTTTTCAAATACTGCAAGCTCTTTTTCGGCGGCTGTATTGCATAAATTCATTTACCTATGGGTTTACACTAAGACTGTATTAGTTCAAGGCCTTTCCAAAAAGTGTTTTTGTAGATCTACATTTTCTCATTCTTCAATTACTGAAATCAAATCTATCAAACGGAGGACTGCTAAACGTTTGGCTCTACCACATGATGATCTACTGAGGTACGGGACCAACAGATGTGGGTCCACCTGAGGTACTGGACCAACAGATGTGGGTCCACCTGAGGTACGGGACCAACAGATGTGGGTCCACCTGAGGTACTGGACCAACAGATGTGGGTCCACCTGAGGTACTGGACCAACAGATGTGGGTCCACCTGAGGTACGGGACCAACAGATGTGGGTCCACCTGAGGTACTGGACCAACAGATGTGGGTCCACCTGAGGTACTGGACCAACAGATGTGGGTCCACCTGAGGTACTGGACCAACAGATGTGGGTCCACCTGAGGTACTGGACCAACAGATGTGGGTACACCTGAGGTACTGGACCAACAGATGTGGGTCCACCTGAGGTACGGCACCAACAGATGTGGGTCCACCTGAGGTACGGCACCAACAGATGTGGGTCCACCTGAGGTACGGCACCAACAGATGTGGGTCCACCTGAGGTACGGCACCAACAGATGTGGGTCCACCTGAGGTACGGCACCAACAGATGTGGGTCCACCTGAGGTACGGCACCAACAGATGAGGGTACACAAATAAAAAGATAAAAATTAAAAGAAAAAAATTAAAAGAAAAAAAAAAAAGATAAAAAAGAATTGAACAGAAGTTTTTTTCTTTGTTATTCATATAAAGATTTATTATTTTTGCAAGGAATTTTGATTTAAATACTTTTCTACGTATATGTTTTTAAGTAAAGAAAGAATTGCATTACATGATGAACGCGTGCATCTATATACAATACATAATCAACCAATGATTTTCAAAGTCAATAAAATAATTTATTTGAAGATTAACTGACAGTGTATATTACACTAGAAACAACAGCATGACTAGCTGTCGTTGGCCTAGCCAGGCCAGGAGGGCGTCACTCCCAATAACAAACCCACTCTCCCCTCCCCCAGAACACATGTACATTAGGTATGAACTACCAACGGGGAAGCACATATTAATTTACCTTATTAAACTTTATCACGCCGTAGTTAATCCTGGAGAGGAAAGATATTTTATCTTGTCATGGATTCTTCTTCCTCTTAGCTCCTTGTGGAGCATAAAGCGAGTTCTCATAGATTAAAGGCTTAAAATACTTCCAGCGCTACGAACGTATGATACTACAATCTACTCAATAAGACTCAATAACAGTTTATCTTCACTAATTACTAATTCATGAATGTTGACAATATAATACTATGCTAAAATCAGTATATCAGTGAAAAATTAGGTGAATGTTATTTAAATTGCAAATGATACTGCAAGTTTTTTTCTCTTTTTTTCTTTTTACTTTTCGTTATACTTTTGTACACAGTACGATAGCTGCGTCTTCATTCACGACTACCCATGATCATCTGCTAGTCAAAACAGGTGCAGATAAATCAATATAAACAAGCTCTTTCCAATTAAGCGAAGAACTCTCACCAAACAATACTGCGAATGATTTTAAATTTGGTCAAAGATTATGCTCAGGAGCCGGTTGTAGGAAGCCTGGATAAAGTTATCCACCGGATAAGAGTTATCCAGTGTATAGAATTTGTATAGGTTTTATCAGATGGATAAGGATTTATCCAGTGGATAGCGCTATTCAGGCTTCGTACAACCGGCTCCAGAACGATAATGTGCCGGATTACGTACTACTGACATAGTAAGTTGATTTAAAAAATTATAGATTAGGAATTGCAAAAATATACTATTCGGAGGTGCATTCATTTCTTGTACCTGTGCATTCTGCAATTGCATACGACTTTGACCTGATCATGATTGCTAATAAATTCTAAATTCTTATTTTGACATTTGTCAAAAACACACAGATTAAACTGACAATAATAGCTTACGTATAAACCGATCGGTGATTGCTCGGGACTTCTTGTCTTCTCTACACGAGGGAATTCTTGTCGTATTCGTTAATAAAAGTCTCTTAAACAAATCTTTAAACCCATAGATTGACCTACAATTTACTCCTACTTCACCTAGCCAGCCCAGTTCTAATCTCTGACTGTTTTTAAAGTAATGCCTTATGATAAATGTCAGCGAGAAATACAGAACCATATACTACTAACTAGTTTAGTTTCTCTAGATGCATTTTCCCTGGTTATAAACTGTATATACACCACAATATATCATTGTTACGACATCCTGCACCGTAACCTTGTCGTGCGGTATAATAGACACTGTAATTCTGCTATAATGCATGTTTTGATAAACCGTGCTATAACAGGTTATAACGCACGTCGTAACTATATCGTAATTCAGTATAACATACGCTGTAACCGTGCAAAGTACGAAATCGAAATTGCATTTTTTTTTTACGTTACGTTTCCTTATACTTCACAAAATAATATCAATAATATTAATACTTATACGAACGTTTTATACTACAAAATATATTTTATGAATAAAGCCTGATTTCCTGGGTTATTAGACTTCTGATATACTTGTGCATTAAAGTAGTAACAGCACTGGTATACACTAAGTATCTATCAATAAGGAACTATTATTTCTTTATAGTCTAACATCAGGAGGAAGAGATCTTACACGTCTTGGGCCAGCTCTGATAAAACGCTGTTTAACGCCGTTCAACGTACGAATTGTCCCTTACATCTTCAAGGCGTTAACAACGTTAATTCTCTGCAATGCTTGTCCAGTTGCCTGCGCAGCAGACATACCGTTGGAATTACCTTTGTTTCTTCCTCTTCTGTTGGATGTAGGCTCCATAGTTTTTTCACCCGTTATGTCTAGGTATTTATCAATCATTGAATTCCAGTCGACAACGCTCTGTATACGCAGTTCCGAGTGCTCGACGGCTTCTGAGTTTTCAAACTTCATCTGCAACAAACCGTTGTTACTTCTGTGGGATTTTCGGTTGCGTTCTTTCTTTTGTTTGGCCTTTCGTTGTTCTTCCTCAGCTTGCATCATTCCGATAATGTTAGAACGCATGCAGTTGCAGCGCACTTTGCACAGGATGCGAATA
Organism: Anthopleura xanthogrammica; assembly: GCA_964019055.1. Lineage (NCBI taxonomy): Eukaryota > Metazoa > Cnidaria > Anthozoa > Actiniaria > Actiniidae > Anthopleura > Anthopleura xanthogrammica. Next base: position 15,012,458 of record OZ025209.1, on the reverse strand, counting down.
AGGTTGACCATGTAGGTAAATATGTTGATGGGAGATGGCTGGGAAACTTCGACTTCCATTGTCCTGATAAGCTTTGCTCTTCCGAACTTCCACTCGACATCTGATCTTTCTTGGATACGTTGGTAGGTGTCACTCATCATAGCAATCAACAGGTTGATCAAAACAATCATACACAACACGTTGTACACGCCGAAAACAGCCTTAGCGATACCAATAGTTGCCCCAGGGAAGTCCCCAGATGTGTATTTGACATCCTTTTGTGACGTCAACCCGAACAAGGCAAAGAATAACATCTCTATTATAGAGACAATCCCGGTATCAACACTTTTGAGAGTGTATCCATTTTCGTTTTCTTCCATAGGTTTAAACACAGCGGCAAGCTGCAGAGCAAAGCCAAACACGAACATCAGCATAATAACAAGAAATCGAAGTACATCAACCACAAGGTGGCCAATAATCACGCTCCAAGGCCCGAATAAATGATGAATGGAAAGAAACTCTAGGAGCTGCACGACGCACATCATCATACCGAAAGCTAGAATCTGATTCCTTGAAAAAATCAAGTTTTTTCTGTATTCCACGTCATAGGCAATCGCGATCAAATGAATGATGACTGCAACGAAGGTCATGACTACCACGATGGAGGGGATCCAGCCAAGACCTCGCCGCTCTCTGGTCGACGTTATCTCCGATAGGAGAAGTCCTATGACCCAGATCAGAAGCATCCACTCAAAGACGTTAGGCAAAAGATTTTTGTACGAAAAGCTCCATGGCATGACGGTGGTCAAAATGAACAGCAACAGCAGATACAAGTGTGAGATGAGTCGACAGATGAACTTGATGATGGGGATGTACTGGTATCGATTTTTGAATGGAAGACTTAGATAGATCCAGATTGGTGGACAAAATAATGCAAGTAAGAACAGGAGGAGAAACTTCCAATCTTCCAATTTCAGATCTCCGTACCAGATCTCTGTGACATACTGCTGAACGATGGCATGAGAAACACACTCTTTCTGGTCACAAGCGATTAAGAAGTCCAGAAAGGCAGTATTCTGTCCGTCAAGGGCATTAAGGACTGACTCGCTGTCATCAGCGCAGGATACTGTGATGAGGTTGTTTGCCATTGTCTCACAAACCATGGTGGCTTCTCGGAGCACTGTTTGGTATTCTTTGTTCTTGCGCGACTCGTTGCTGAATGAGTGAGCAAGCAGCGAAGAGATGTGCACTGGTGCAGGGGCCGAAAGAACGAAGGCTTTCAATGGTTTTTGATCCTCTTTTCTTGCGCAGTTTACTAAGTCCAACAAAAACTAAAACATGGAAAAAGGAATAGTCAAGTTAGTATAAAAGATGTAATAACACCAACACGGGGACAAGAATGACCCTTGATCACCAACAAAGTTGAAGAGGGCTTCGTCTTGAAAATGTGTTGAAGTGATTAGTATTTTCACTTCCGTGTAAAGCACTTTATGTTCACACATACTACAATGGTACTCACATTGAGGGTGCTTAAGGAAATGTGACCTGTGTTTTTGAGGAAACATTAGGTTCAAAGTACAAGGGTCTAAAATGAAATAGTTGCGAGATACTTACAGCTTTGTCGCGAATAAGTTGATCGTGATCCAGTTTTTGTCCCAGCAGAAAGTTCAACACATCGCTACATCGCCCGCTTGCCGCCAAACAAATGGCAGACTTACCAGCCTGAGAAAATCCAAGCATTTTGTGTTAAAGAGAGTAATATACAAACACCATGTATGTGATCTCTTAGTTGCATGGGTTGCCTGTGTCAGCTACTACGAAGCCCGCAAGGAACCTCTGGGAAGCCTATGATCTTGAAAAATGTTTTTCTCAGAAGACCTTCTTTCTGGGATGATAGTGAACGTAAAAGGTTCCAATGTGGAATGGTTTAGTATCAATATCGACAGTAGCCCGAGTACGTTATGTACAACAGGCAAAGACAATGTGCTGCACATGGTCATGACACAGGAAGCCCGAGCAATTTTCGCAAGTAGCCCAAGTAAGTGCTGAGTAACCCAATGTAACTAATTTTGAATACCTTATTCGGGGCCACCGTAGACGCACCGTATTCAGTTAACAGCTTAGTGACTGCTAGGAACCCGCCTAGAGCAGACAAATGCAGGGGTGTGTTACCTTCCTAAAAATGAAAGTTTGTCATTAGTTCAAGCAAGAATGTATCTGATCATGACAATAGGCCGTCTGTATATGACGTCATCCTGTTGCTTTCTACCACAATGCATAAATTTTCTTCCTTATTCAAATTTGTATTCCTTCATGAGAATAGTAAGACAATAGTCTCCATCGCATTTCGCTGCGCCATCTTGAAAGGTAGCCGTGCCTTTGCATCGAAGCGAGAAATGAGGTAACCTTGCAATGATAGAGACCTTGGACAATTATTCATATGTCTCTATCATTGCAAAGTCATCTTATGTCTCGCTTTGATGCAAAGTCATGGCTACCTTTCAAGATGGCGCAGGGAACTGCGAAGGGGACTATTGATACAAATCAATTGAACAAAAGAAAATGTTCAAGGGATTCTGGTAGGTGTAGTTAATGACGGTACAAATGAACTTTTTTAAACGATTTTTATCCCATTCGTTCGTACCTCGTCCTGTGCGTTGATATCAGATCCCTGCCCAATCAAGAGCGTGACAAGCTCCTTGTACCCATTCCCCGCTGCCATATGTAGTGGAGTGAGTCCCTCGGCATCCTTCATGTGAATCGGTGCTGTTGTCTTGCTGATCAATGTACTAACGACTTCAATGTGGCCTTCGAAAGCTGCGTAGTGTAGAGGAGTGCGTTTCTGTTGTGGAGGAAGAAGATAGCATATAAAAACTCAAATACATGATTTATCTTAAATCATCTTTCTTTATGTTTATCAGTCCAGTTGTTTCTTAAAATGATGTACATACTCGAGATATCTAGTAGGTTTTGGCTGCCATGAATTGATGGATTGCAAGCATTCCCAAGAGAGTCAAATGACAAAGACATGGCGGCCATGTTGGTGGTATTAAGAATAAGTTCTAAAGAGAAATCTTTTGTGAAAAACCACAAACATGGCCGCAGTGACGTGCAGTCGAACACATTACTTATATATGCAGACTGTTATTCTTGGGGTACATGTTACGTCATATCCGCCATGTTGGTTGACGATAACAAAGCATTCCTCATTAGCTTCTCTTGTTAGATCAACCAAGATGGCGACTGTTTCATTGTTATTTATATCTCAAGGGATTTTGAGTCATGTGGTTGCACCCCAAGAATTGCAAATTTGATGGATGAGGCAAAACACAATAAAAGCATGTTCAGCGTCCGTCGATAAATTGGTAACGGAACCAATGAATGAACTGTAACTCAAAATAAGGTGCTCTATTGCGCATGGTACAGTAGTTATTGGTCAAGACATTGAAATATCTATTCATACCTTGCCCACAGTTTTGGCATCAATCACTACACCTGGGCTGTTCATGAGCATGCGAATCAAAGCCGGGTCACCATTTTGGCTTGCGAGATGAAGTGGAGTGAACCCATGCTAAAATGACAAACAAATATGCAAGTTAGCTTTGGTTCAAAGTAAGCCTATAACAGAAAGGCAAAATACAAAAAGCCTTGACATAATCAATAGATCTTTTCGGCTTGGGAATTATACTTTCCCATATCAGACCACATGTCATACTCTTGAGAATAAAATTCTTTGTTTGAGTTGTACTGATCCATATTCATATAATATCTTCTCATGCGCAATCGTTAAACAAAGAAATTATACTCCAGGGAAAGACTCGTGGTTTGAAATGGGAAAACGTTACGCCCAAGCCAGAAAAGGTCTATTATTTTGTTCATCCCAAAATCTTTTTGTCAAAAAGCTAGAATATTCAATGAGTAGGCAGATCTAACCAATCTAAGAAACCATCTGATGATACTGCACTCATAAGGATGAATCACTTATACTCATCTATCAATAAAATGTAAACCACAAAGAAACTCCTACGTACATCAATAGAGTCATCTTTTTCTGATGGAGGCTGCAAGGAGATAAATGATAGATATAAATATATGTAATATTCTTAGACCAAAGATACATCATTATGGCAATTAATTGAAGAATGAATTGATTATGTTATTAAGAACTCATCTCTCTGGTCGATGGGAAGAGGTTATAGAGAATTGTTGCTTTACGAGAGGTGGATTGAAGAAAGTGCCTTTGCGGTCGGTTCAAGACCGTTGGTCAGTTACTAGAGGTGAAGGTCGGTCACAATTGTTGGCCGATTTAAAAAGGTAATGGTCGATTCTTTAAGTGATGATGGTCGATATAGAGAGGTATGATAAAATACTCACCGCACTGACGAAAGAACCTGATGCGCTGGATCTTGAAAGTATTTCCTGCAGAACTTCCGTCTGGCCGTACAAGGAAGCCACGTGTACAGGAGTTAATCCGGTCTAAAAAGATAATGACGAAAAAGTAAAAATTTTACATGCAATAAATATAATAAAAACTATACACCCCTTGCATGTGACGTAACCAATAGGTTTCCAATTATCAGGAGATTACAATTCTTTTGTTGTGTCCTCCAAATTGAGCTGCTTTGACGTCACGTACAAGGGGTCTATAGACGTCCTCTGAAACCATCAGTGATGCGCATCTTCTAAAAACCCTTTCCTTGTACGGCATCCGTAGTTGTCACCGCGGGAAACTGTGGATATTCACAATAATTCGTATATCATCTATAAATGGATTTACCTTAGAACTCGGTCGATCGATTGCCACTTTACCCCACAGCATGTCCACCACTTTCATCTGTCCAAACTTTGCTCCAAGTAACATGACACTCATACCATCCTAGAGACATAAGACCAAAGATTATGAGAATGATAAACACGTACACCTTGATATTTGCCTGGGCTGTACCATGGACTTTCATTTGAATTACTGAAAGCACGTTTAATTTTTGGTGGCGCACAACAGTAAACAGTATTTAACGAATTTGAAAAAAAGGTCGATACAGGAGCGTGCGACACATGTGTCTGTGACGTACCTTGTCTTCCTCGGTGGCTGAAGCACCACTTCGAAGTAGAAATTCGACAACTTCAGTGTGTCCAGCACGTGCAGCCATTAACAGTGGTCTTGACAGAACAGCCTTTTCGCAAAGAAAAAGATAAAAAAATTAAGGCACAAGAAAGGAAAGAAGTGGTAAAAGTAGTGAAAAGCCTGGAGAAACTGAAGGAGATTTATACTAAGACAAAGCACTTGATTTTTGCAATACGTGTATATAGTCACATCATTTCTACCTTTTCTGTGGAGCAGCTGGAGAAATTTAGTGAGACAAGTTTTTTGATGACGTTGATGCTTCCTTCCTTGGAAGCTAGTAGCATCACTGTTAGGCCATCCTGAAAAGACAAAAAGTCCAAAAAGCATGCTAAAATACTGCTTCACAAACTAAGCTCAACCACGCATGTACCCATCATTCAGCTTGGGCGTATTGTTGTCCCATTTCGAACCATGCGTCATTTCCCTTTATTATTTCCGTTCTTTCTTTGCCAGTAATCTTATCCCAAATGAAAGACGGGTGGCCTAAAATGGAATCACATCGTTCCCTCTAACCAACTTCGACATCAAGTTCTCTAGTTTGTTAAAAAATGGTTCTTACGTCATTAGGTTGCGTCATCGTCTCTGGGCGATTTTTGTAGAAGATTTCCACGGCCTCTTCTCGGTCCTTCACTGCCGCATAGTGAACTGGTATCATTCCCTTCTGTAAGTGCAGGGAGAGAAATGTATATCAATTCAACAAACTACTTTTCAAGAGAATATTTTTTTAAATCCTATTTTGTATTAATCTAATACCTCGTAGGGGACCTCGTGTCCCATAGGCCCCTTGCAGCATGTCGGAATGCTGCTCAATTTGGAAGACAAAACAATAGGTTCTAATTCTAAGGAGATTGAAATTCTTTTGTTTTTGTCCTCCAAATTGAGTTGCTTTGATGTCACGTGCAAGGGGTCTATCGTATTTTACATCCATCCCTGGGTGATCAATCTTGAAATCAATATTTTCAGCAGTCTTACCGTGTCTGAAGAATTAGCGTCTGCTCCAAGACTAAGAAGCAAGTTGCAAACCTCTGCGAATCCACTCTCGCTTGCCATGTGCAATGGAGTCTTTTTGTCCTGCCAAATAAAAACGAGAATAAATTGTAAGGAAAAAATAAAGGAAGAAGGAAAGAAAGGAAGGAAAGAAGGAACGAACGAGCGAGCGGAGTAAGGAATAATAGATGATGAAATAACAAGCCTCATAAAGATGCATAAAGATAAATCAATTGCCGTTTCTTACCATTGTTGCAGGATCAACGACAGCTTTGTATTTGCTGACTAAGAGCTTCACCAGTCCTACGCAGCCTTTTTCAGCGGAGAGGTGAAGTGGAGTGACGCCGAGCTACAACAAAATACGTTATGTTAAATGCTTGATACAAATCGGTTTCGTTTTGTATAAATGAGGAATGATTATGATACGTATTTATGTACCTTTGTTCGACCGTTCACGAAGGCTTTGTGGTCCAGTAAGACACATGCCACCTCCTCGTGACCATACGTGGCGGCGTGATGCAGAGCTGTACTCCCAGTCTGCAAAACACAAAGACAATAGCTTAGCTTTATGTCAAACACATCAAACAACAAACAGTTTGTCACGCATTCCTGGTAAGTAATTTCATGCACCTCCTCAGAGAAGACAGAAAGACAATCGCATTATGATAAACACATCAAACAGTTGTCACGCATTCCTAGTAAGTAATGTCATTAATCTCGTCAGAGAAGACAGAAAGACAATCGCATTATGATAAAAACAACAAACAGTTGTCACGCATTCCTACTAAATAATGTCACGCACCTCGTCAAACACGTCAACTCTAGCTCCATGTTTTAGCAGCACCTTGACGACCTCAAGATTCCCATGGTGAGAAGCGATCATCAGAGGAGAAGCACCGATCTGAAATTAAAAATGAATGATTTCCTTGGTTCTATTGACAACGAAAGGACTGCTATAGACCCCTTGCATTTGACGTCAAAGCAGCTCAGTTTAGAGGACAAAACAAAGAAATTTCAATCTCCTGAGAATTTGAAAATCGAGCTGCATTCCGACGTGCTGCAAGGGGGTCTGTCTGTCTGTCTGTGCCCTTGGATCATCTACTCACATCTGTTTTGCTGTTGATTCCAGACTGTATAATATGTAGGGGAACCTTGGTAGAGGTCAACATAGCTTTCAAAACGTCATAGTTGCCAGAGCGTGCAATCCAGTGGAGAGGAGTCTCTTTTTTCTGAAATTGCAAGTAGATATTTTTCGTAAGAATTTCTTTAATGAACTACTTCGACTCGATTTGGCAGGCATCTTGGAAGAGGGCAAATATACAAAGCTTTCTTACAGTAATGGCGTCGATTAACAATTTGACAAGAGATGAATTAAGAAAATGTAGATGAAAGAAAGACAATTAAATACATGAAATTCTTTATATTATCCGCCATCTTTGTATAGTTTTGCCCCCTGGACGCCCGCTAATGCCTTGTGATTCAAGATGGCTGCCGTATGAGAATCCTTCAAAATTTATTTATCCATGAACTGAAGTTAATTTATGATGATAGTTAAAGAAGTATTTTTCTTACCGCGGTAGTTTTCATGGTCATATTAGCGCCATGATCAAGTAAAAGGGTTGCAATATTGATCAGATCTTCAACACTTTCTTTGCGTCGTACTCTTTGAGCCAAATGGTGCAACGCAGTTTCTCCTCTCTAAAAAATGATAGTAATTATAATGAGAAAGTTTTGGTGAATTTGCTGTCTGTCAGGTTCCAATGCCCCCTTTTTATGATGGTTTCTTTTCTAAAGAACGTTTCTGCAATAGTCCCCTTCATAGTTCCCTGCGCCATCGTATCGAGACCAAAGGCGAGCTTGCAATTATAGATACATGTGAATGATAATTGTCCAAGGTGTTAAAAACTAAGGTCTCTATCATTGCAAGATCACCGTTCGTCTCGTTTCGATGCAAAAGCATGGATACCTTTCAGGATGGCGCAGGGAACTATGAAGGGGACTATTCTGCACTCTTCAGGCTAAGGACTTGAGAGAGATCTTGTGGGTCAGATAGATATGGTTAAGCAAATAACACTTACGTCATTAGGAATGTTGACAACCAGTCTTGCAAAAGCAAAGCTCTTGTCGTTGAAGAGTTTTTCAACAATTTTCTTGGATATTTCATAATGACCATTTGCACATGATTGGTGAAGTGGGGTCTCGCCATTCTGAAAGAGAGAAAACCAAACCAGCAAATTATTTACTGTATAAAAAAATGCGTTATGATTCTCATATTTAGAAATGCGTAGCACTAGATACGCAAGGTGTAGCGTATAATAATTATGCAACATACGCATAGCGTGCATAGCGACAATACTTAGCGTTATCGTCTTAGTGTGTTATATGTATATATATGTATATATATGTATATATAGCTATTTCAAAAAGGGTTGTTGCATGTTGCATGATGCATGTTTAATGTTGCATGTTGCTTAACAAGCTTGAAATGTATTATATTCAGGTAAAAAAAACTGTAAAGAAGAAAATATTCTGGAAAAACTTGAAGACAAAGTTTGAGAAAATTCCATCTCGTCAGTTTGAACTTTTGCTGCTTGGATTTACATCACCCATAGTGCATTATGGGCTTAGTATGCAACATGCAACAAGAAACAAAACCTTCACCAACCTTTTCTGAAATAGCTGTCTACATAAACTTAAAGAGACTCGAAACTATGAGCGATAGATAAAGTACATGTATATATAATACCGTTGATCGTCTTGCTACTTCAACATCTTCCTTCAGCAGTAGCCGTACCACCTCCAGATTCCCGTTTCTTGCAGCTACATGCAAAGCTCGCTCGCCATTTTTCTAAAGAATAAATAAAGTTAAGCAAATAAAAAGAAATGCTCGTATTTAGTGGAATGGGCATCAAAGGAAGCAAGGAGGTGTAGCAGTGTTGCACTCATCTCTAGCCTCTGGGGTTTCGGTGTCGATCTGTGAGTTAGCCATGCCCTGACTTACGTAGATCAGCCCCCATAGGTTGTTTCAGGGTTTGATCTGTGAGTTAGTCGTGTCTTGACTTATGTAGATCTGCCCCCATAGGGTGTTTCAGAGTTTGATCTGTGAGTTAGTCGTGTCCTGACTTAAAGGTTGTTTCAGAGTTTAATATTAGATTTTTTGTCAAACCTCATTTCTCGTGTCTGGATTGGCTCCACTTCTGATCAAAATGTCCGCAACTCGTTCTCCATTTCTAACTCTTGCGGCCATGTGTATTGGCGATTCCCAGTCCTAAATAAGAACGAGCAAAAATAATAAGAAGCAGGAAAGGGGATCGTAGGGAACTGGAAAGGCTAGGAATGGAGGAAGTGAGGAAATAAACGAAAAAAGGTAGTAGAAAGGTGAAGGGGGTTTTAAATAGTGAAAGAATGGAAGGAAGGAATGAAGAATGAAAAAAAAAACAGAAGGAAGGAAGGAATAGAGGAAAGAAGGAAGCAAGCATGCAAGCAAGCAAACAGGCAAGCAGGGAAAGAAGAAAGAAAGGAAGGAAGGGAGCGAGAAAAGAAGGATGAAAGGTAGGAAGGAAGTGCGAGGTAAAACGCAAGGGAGGAAAGGAAGAAATAACCTTGGAAGGCAAGCAGGTAGGAAAAGAAGAAAAGACGGAAAAATAAATACGCTTTGAATAACAAACACACAGTCAAGAATAAGCAAAAACACTTACTCTTCCGCCGACCATTTCCTTGTCAGCACCGAACCCTAGCAACAGCTGGACAACAGCATGTCTTCGATTCATTACTGCCTCGTGAAGAGCCGTCAAATTATTCTATAAAAAGGGAATCTATGTAAGAATCTGTGGGTTTATAGCAGATTTTGTATGAGTGTGAAATGTCACGGCATACGGCACGGTTACGTCGCGGCGCGGACACGGCACTGAATGTTAAATGTTTTTATACACGGCACGGTACTGGAACGGTCACGGCAGGGTGAGCCCCGGGTTCGTGCCGTAATTAAGATAAGGATTGGAAATCTTTCAAAAAATAGAAAAATACTATTTTTGTTTTAGTAAAAAAAAATGCCCCGTGTGATGATCGAAATCACGACCTTCAGATTATGAGACTGACGCGCTGCCTACTGCGCTAACGAGGCATTGACGGGTAAAATCAATGAAAAATAGTGTTTTTATAATTACTTAGTGTTTATTATTAGTTTGATATTTTTATGTATTGTGAATATAAAAGGCGAAAGGGGTTGAGCGATAGGAAATAGGTTTTCAAGATCCAAGGACATCTGGAATGAATTGTGTTTCTTATTATTATTCTCTTCGGGAATACGAAGGTTATAGTGCATGGCCGAGCCACCAGTAAGGTTGACTGGTTGACTGGACCACTTTTTATCGTCAGAACCATTTTCCCCCTCGTATTTATTACGCTTTTTGAGAACATAAATGCTCGGGGGGAAAACCGAGAAACTGGTCCATTTTTGGGACCACTGTCCAAATTGTGGCTACGGCCCTGTAGTGTTGCGATATTCAGTGTTGCTCTTGCAATAAGACAAAACACATGACCTGTATGTACCACAGACAAAAGTCTGGTTAAAGGTTTAATTTCAAGTGTAGCTATGGTCACTTACTTTGTTCTTGATATCCACAGGGACACCTTTCTCAAGGAGAGCCTTGACAACATTTGCGTGACCATTTCTTGCTGCATTATGTATGCACAGTGACCCTTCCTGCCATCAAGATCAGAAACGGTCGTTAATAAATTATGAGAAGTGAGTGACGAAGTAGTTGTCTTGTGACAGTCAAAACGTTTGGGGACAGGCGCGTATTTGCCACGAAATTTCTCGCCAAAACATCAGGAACCCCGTCGTTATAATCCTAAGGCTTTTCTCAGCCGGTTAGGGGCGGAGCATCTGATTTTTTAATTCTTGGAGGGGGGGGGGGGGTACGATTTTCCGGTGTGCTTAACTTTTCCCCGGCTATAAAGGTTTAAAAATATCTTTTAAACTGAGTAGCTGAAAAAAATAAAATCAAGCACACCGAAAATTAGTACTCACCCTCCCCCCCCCCCCCCCCCCCCCCTTGAACAAAAATCAAATGCATGGTCCGTCCCTTATAACATAAAACAACAAATAATTTCTCAAATGTTTCCAATAAAAGTCTGACTAGGTTCAAACCTCAGGTCACCCATCCAGGTGAACCATGCTTGATTCATTGTTTACCTTATTTGGCATCTGTGGCAGGACTCCTTTCTTGATTAACAGGATTGTTGATTCTGCATGACCGTTGGAGCAGGATAAGTGTAAGAGAGTGTTTCCATCCTGTAGAACAAAATATCGATTCAAAATTTTAACACTTTATCTCTCACAAAGCAAGGGCAGAATGGACTACTTCGACCATACAGCGGCCATCTTGGTAGGGGGCAAATATACAAAGCTTCGTTACAGTAATTGCGTCGATTAATATTAACAGTTCACCACAAGACAATTTGACTAGAAGATAGACATGATAGGAAAAAATAAACGAAACTTTATATAGACCCTTTTAATTAATCCTACAATACTTTATTTTCCGCGTTTAACGTCAAATTTATTCGTTTCAGTTTCATACAAAAACACAATTTTCAAAAGAATAAATTGGACGTCAATCGCGGAAAATAAAGCATCGTAGGATTAATTAAAAGATTCTATATTATTATCCACCATCTTTGTTTTGTTTTGCCCCCTGGCGCCCTATATATATATAATGCCTTGCGATTCAAGATAGCTGCCGTGTCGTCGGATTTGACCATTGCTGAAGTTATTATCATGCTTCATCATCATCACCATCATCATCATCATCATCATCATCATCATCATCATCATCATCATCGTCGTCGTCGTCGTCGTCATCATCTTCATCATTATTATCATTATTGTTATTATTAATATTTATTTCTCAAAATACCTTTGATCTTGTTTGCACATCAGCTTTGGCTTTGTCAACAAGGAACTCTATGATCCCCGTGTAACCCCCCTTGGTGGCTAGATACAGGGGAGTGCGGTCCTCCTAGAAATTAAAAAAAATGCTAAATTAGCTACATTAACTAAAGTGTCTACAATCAACTCTATTCCTCTCCTCTACGAAGAAAATCGAGAGGGTGTCGCTAGCCTTTGTCTCAAGAGCTTGGGATAGCAGGAAAGAAAAGGAAAGATAGCAAAACTAACGTACGTATCGAGGTTTGCACCTTTTCGGCTTCGCCGCTATGTTTTCCCATTTCAGACCATGTGTCATTCTCTTGAGAGTAAGAATCTTTGTTCGAGTTGTATCCATATTCATGTATCTTCTCATGCGCAACCGTTAAACAAAGAAATGATACTCTAGAGAATGACACATGGTCTGAAATGGGAAAACATTTATATTGCGCTCAAGATAAAAATCAAAAGGTTTTTTAGGATAAATTCTAATGTAAATTTGGGACTTGATGGACTGCGTGTAATAACGCTTAGAGCAGCCACGCATTTAAAAGCAATTGTAGAAAGACTGTTAGAAATCTCGCGTTCTGATTGGTTAGGGCACGTGCATTATGAGAACACACAGCACATGCGCGCACTTTCTGTTGCGTCATTCGTATCCAAAATAACGATCATTGAAATTTGTATCTTATAAAAGAAATAGAAAACTTGCTTGCTGTGTTGTGTACAGTAACTATAAAACACTTGGGGATTACACTCGAGAAGTACTCTGCTACGAATAATGCTTCTCCTAGTACTTCTTTCGTGTTCTGTTAACCCCCTCGTGCTACGCACACAGCACGCGCGTGCGTTTTCTATTTAATTTTTTTTTGAATAGTTTATTAATTCCCAGTGATGGGCTACGCGAAAAACAAGAATAAAGGGCTTACATGGTCAGGTATGTCTATCCTTCCTTTCATGGTGTGTAAGACTTTAAACATGTGTTCGTCTCCTTCGGCCGCAGAAATATGCATCGGTGTCTGGCCGTCATTCTGCAAAACGAAGCAAAATATTATAGACCCCTTTCACGTGACGTCAAAGGAGCTCAATTTGGAGGGCAAAACAAAATAATTTTAATCTCCTGAGGATTGGAAACCTATTGTTTTGTCCTCAAAATTGAGCTGCATTCCAACGTGCTGCAAGGGGTCTATTTATCCGTACAAAAAGTACAATTTATTATGATTATAGACCACTTGCACGTGACGTCAGAGGAGCTCAATTTGGAGGGCAAAACAAACAAATTTCAATCTCCTGAGAATTGGAAACCTATTTTTTTGTCCTCAAAATTGAGCTGCATTCCGGCGTGCTGCAAGGGGTCTATTTCTGTGTCGCTATTAAAGTCAAGGCTGCTTACATTTTGTATATCGATTTCTGCACCGTGTTGAATCAGGAATTTTGCGATTTCAGTATCGCGTCGTCTGGCAGCCAAATGCATGACCGAATCACCGTTGGGCTGGAATAAAGAAAGGTTAGAATATTAAGGCGATGATTAATGCAGAATCATTAAACATGGAGCAATCTGATTGGCTTTCAAGTCTAGGTTCCCAATGCGCATGTCTAGAAAAGTGGCGGGAAAATTGAGATGAAGCGCATTTGTTTCCTGTCATTTTAGCCAATCACAAAATAGAACATAAATGTATTTTTTACATACTTTTATAGCCCTCAGTTGTTGTTCTATATGACCGGCTGCAAATAGCTCTCGTAGAGTTTGGAGATTGCCTACACTGATAGCCATGGATAGGGCAGTTTCTCCATGCTGAAAAAAAAATAAAAATAAAGTAAAAACATTCAGAATAAAATATACTAATACTTTAAAGTTCCAAATTTTGATTTAAGACTGAACAAGTATAGGAAAATGGAAATAGATATGAGGTAAAAAAAAATAGAAGAATTTAAAATGTAATAAGCACGGGTGGCGTAGCGTTGAAAGCTGCTCGCCTCTCACCAATGCGACTCGGGTTCGTTTTCGTTCGTTTTCGCATGTGAGTAGAATTTGTTGGTTCTCTCCTGTGCTTCGAGGGTTTTTTATCCGGGTTCTCTGGTTTTCCTATCATCTTAAAAATCATGCAACCTCTAAATTTCAATTCGATCCTGGCTTCACATTAACTGGGAGCTCTGATGTGAGTGTCCCACGCTGTGATACAACAGCTAGCCAAATAGATTTAGATTTTAAAAATAAGACTAAAAAATAGAAAGAGTTTTGGAAATGAAAAAGTATAAAAAATAAATGATTAAAAATTATGTAAAATCTCACTTTAAAAATCAGTAGAAAAATAAAATAAAATGAATAAATGATTAAACGAGAAGGCATTTCCAGAAACAAAACAAAAATACGAACTTAGTGTTGTTATTGTATAACCAAGGCTTTGTAGAAAAAATCAAAATGAATAGCTTGATCTGTGTATTTATTGCCGGTGACTAATCAGAGATGTTATGCCTTCAGTCAACGTTATTTTTATCAGAAAAATAAAACAAAACAAAACCATTCAACCCTACTATATTTGTGTTTTAGTGTTTCTTGGTGCATAGTGTTTTCATAGCGAAATCTCAAAAATTAGTCGAATTCCTATTCTGGGGTGGGGGGACCGCAAGTTTATCAATACCCTGAAACAACCGCTGGGCAGCTGATTAAAGTCAGGGCTAACTCATACATCGCTTTTTTGGAATTCAGCTTGTTAGGTTTTGTGGAGGGAGGAAAGCCGTAGAATCTGCCGAAAAATCCTAGCTCGAATCAAGGGATTCCTTGATTGAAGTACATTCCCATATTTGGCTAAAGTTACTCAAAGCGGAGTAAAAAAAATTACACTTACAAAAAGTTTGTGTTGCTAAGGAACGGATTTAAGAATAGAAATGATAATAGAAATATAATATAACAAAAGAAGATGCTTTAAACTACAATAGAATTAAAAGTTCCGCAAATTAGGTACTATGAAGAAAGGAAGGTTCATGCTGTTACACAACACCAAGGGCAAGCAGAAAAACACGATGTCGTTTTTGTACACACGATGGATGGGATTAGTATTGTATTAGTATCGTACGCAGTGAATAAAGTTCTGCTCGGAACGATCGTAGGAGTTAGCAATAACATAAACCCCTTTTACCTTGGGTGTTATGTTTTCCCATTTCAAACCACGTGTCATTCCCTAGAGTATCATTTCTTTGTTTAACAGTTGTGGATGAGAAGACACATGAATATGGATACAACTCAAACAAAGAATCTTATTCTCAAGAGAATGACACCTTGTCTTATATAGAAATACATTAACTCTCAAGCTAAAAATAACTATACACCGAATCGAAATATGGCGACCAATTTGAATAACTATTGTTCTTGACTGGCTAGCTTCGTATTCTCGTGGAAACATAAAAGCATTTTCACATGTATGAGAGGCTAGTCAGTCCAGAACAATAGTTATTTAAATTGGTCGCCATATTTCAATTCAGTGTATTGGAAAAGATTTGAAGTTGACTGGAAAAACTAAGTATATATTCATTTTTTGTCAGTGAAGGTAGTGATGGTTCAGTCGCTCGAATTAGAATTTAAAAGTTGATTCTCTTGACTCGAGGAAAACCGGAGAGCCCGGAGAAAAGCCCTTAGAGCACAAGAGAGAACCAACAAGCTATTCTACAGCTCACGATGGCGAGTCCGCCGAGGATCGATCCCATGACCAAAGCGGCGGCGGACGTGGTCTATTTATAGCACACCACCCATGATTCTTGTATACAGGTCTCTTGAAAGTCTTGAAAGTGTATTAACAGGATTTTGAAAATTTACTGGGCTCATGTAACGCCACAAACGTAATGCAAAAATCTTCAGATATTTTTTCTCATGCTGATAGAACAATTTTAGATTTTGTTGCAGGGAGAAACTCTCGCTCCAACAATGTAATAAAAAGTCTAAAATCCATTGAGAGAAACACGAGAAAAAATTGAAGCTAGTGTGTGTTGGTCGCTTATTGTGAATAATACTTCTAAGAAAGTGACATTGAGAACTGAAGAATACTCTAATCTATGCCAGGCTTAAACTATGCAATTTACTGAAGGATGAACATCATTAATAATTTATCATTAACAAGATTTTTTAAGAGAAGAGATTGATTTGAAATGTAGGTTTGCGACTGATTTTATGCGGATTCGAAACTATTTATTTTAGTAGAAATTTTAAGAAAGAAGCGAGACTTGAAGAAGAGAACGGAACAGAACAGAAGAAAAGAGAACATAAGAGAATATAACACAGAAGAGAAGCTTAAAGGACTAGTCCATTGAACTCTAGAATACTCTATTGAAGATTGCAGAAAAAATTTCATTATTGCAACATTGTCTTAATTCGTATTCCAATATTATGTTCTCCTCTTCGTTGAGGACCTAAGTTATTTCCTTTTTAACCCAATAAGTAGGGGGAAAAGTTCTTGAGGTTACGAAATTCTAACCGTTTCTTACCAAATGAATGTCTTTTTCAAAGGTTATTGAAGAATCGAAACGTTAATAATCGAAATGATTTAATAAACCAAATTTGGTTAAAGCAATAACTTTCCCATTTTTGGTCCAATTCTTGTCCGAGAACCCCTTTGTATTTGAGTGTATACATAGTTATTTTAGTTCAGAATGGATTTTTCTAGAAACCACTCCAGGAATCAAGTTATATCTAACGCTTTCAGCTATTTTTAAAAAGTGCTTGGCGAACATTTATATATGTTCTGTCAATCTTGGTGGTATTTTTATCACCGAGAACTGAAATCTTTCAATTCTCTGATAAAAATTGGTAGAAGAGAGCGCACATTCCCGGACTCAAATGCCTTGGCCGGCTCTGTTTTGGTTTTCGAGAAATTGAAGTTTCTATGGCTAAAGCGATTAGCATTAAAAAACAAGTCCTTGTACGCCATTACACAAAAAAAAATCAATATAGTTTCCTCAATTTTGATTTTCTATCAACTTAATGGACAAGAAAGAGTCCTAAAAAGTGAGAGCCTTTCGCTCAAAATTGTGCTTTGCCTGAAGGAACTCATATTATGTTAGAAAAGCTGTCTTAAAATTAGAATCATAAGTAAAACAATGAAAGTTTTAAAAGTATTCGGATTACCAAAGGAACTATCCCGATCACCTGCCTAGTTGGACAATCATCTGGATAATAATATGCAAAGATTGTTAATGCGTTGAAGTTGAAAATCGTTGTTTTTTTCCTGAAATATTTCTTTGGAAAACTTTGCATTTGCGAATTGTATTTGAATTGGAGGAGTTTTTGGAATCAACGAATCTATATTGTTGTTCCGGTAACACAGAAGTAGAAAAAAACTATTTTCCAGTGTGTTTACATTAACTTTTAAAAGTCGGAGACGAGAGTCGAACTTGAAAGAATGCTAAATGATACTATACTGATATTCCTCGTTTTGAAAGCAGGTTTGAAGTTAAAATGAGTTAGTACCAAGGGAATAAAAGTCAAAAAGATGATAAGAATGTTCCTTACGAGATAATAAAGTTACAAAAATGTAAAAGACTATTTCGTTCACCTCTTCGTCCTCCTCGTTTTCTTCATCAACATTTCTATCATCATCAACTTCAGTTAGTTCGGTACCAGTTTCTGAACCGTTCATATCGCTATGTTCTGCCATCCCCAAGGATCACAATATTTTATCTTTTCAATTAAATTCAATTTCAATCGAATAACTCGTAGTTAACGAAGCTTCAACATGATAGCAGAGGAATGCCTTCCCCGAAGAAACTGGTGAACATCGACTCTAAAAAACGTACTTGATTTTCAACTTAAATAATTCAATAAAAATATGACGTCATCTATTGTTTACTGAGAGTGGTTCGCTGGCAGGGAGCAAGTGAAAGCTAAATAAAACTATATGTAAATAGTGATCTGAGAAGCAAAAGTTGAATTTCGCTTTTTCCAAGCGATGAAGCTTTCCTTCATCCTAGTTTCAAATTCATCTCAATTTTTCGGGGATATCAGTTCTTCACCTATAATTAATTTTAATTTAAGCTTTATAAAGTGTAGAATATAGTATTTAGTTGAAAGTACTCTTTTTGTTTCCAAAGAAACCAAAAGCAATGAATATTCAAGAATAAATTGAGACTTGATCTGGATCAGTTTGACAGCGTGCCCGGGTGGTCACTGACATTCCCGTAATTACGATCATTACACTGAAAAACTTTGTTCAATACTTCTTATTGAAACTAAATCCTGCGAAAAACAAATTATTATCATTAATCGAGAATGCAAGTGCCTAAGAAGCTAATGGTAGCTCAGAGAGGTGTAGAATAGAAAATTTGGATAATAGGTACTGATAGCCTCGCTATTTCGTTGACAGGGGGTTAAAATGTGTTGTAGCACCTGTCCCCACGACCTAGAGTAAAACTACATTCAACACATCAAAATAAAGTCCAACAGACAAAGTTTCCAATTTCTATAGTTCTCCGTTTCTAGAAATCTTTCAATTAACTAGTTCATCAATACTTATTAAGTGGTATAATCATTCCTTATAAAGGCTGAATGCCAAAAGAATGAATAAGTAAGCCTAGTTTTGTGCCTGGGCATGGACATAAATTAGTCTAATTATTGAAGTATTCAAAGTAATAAAAACTTGATTGGAATAACTTTTAAAAGCAATAATATAATATTTCTATACTGCTGTTAGATAGGTTCTCCTCGAATGTGCTCGTCAAACTGGCATTTCATACTCCAAGCAGTGCTCGTTTCCTGCCCATGCTAAGATCATGCCAAGTTTTCAAAATTATGCTCGTTTTCTCAAAATATTTTTTCTCTATTTTCGGGTTACATTTCTAATAAACATTTCAGGGTGCACGAACCTAAAAAAAGACTGAGCAAAAGGTTCAAAAATTGTTCTTAAATTAAAAAAATTAAAATTTTAAACAATAATTGAACATCACAGTTGCAAGTATTTGACAAGAAAATTTTTTCATTGGTCATTAAATGACTCCTTTAGGATAGAAAAGACTACTGCTCTACTATAGGAAAAGATGGCTGCACCAAAAGAACTTAACTTCCTTGACTGCTGAAACCCAAGAAGGAAGTTGGTGTTGATGACGATGTCACTATGGAGATAGTAACTACACCCTGCGTATAGCTTGTTCTAAAGCCACATGTAAATGACTTTTTCCTTGGAATTAATGAGCTGACATATGAGGACTACTTTTAGTTCAAATAATTTTAATTAATTAGCTAGTGATATATAATCTCAAAATTCAGAGCTCTGTTAAGAGTTTTGTTGCCTGCACGTGCATCTCTGGAATGTTAGGATTTCCGCAGAAAAACGTCAATTTGAATGAGTAAATGACACTTGAATGATTGACAATTCAAGCACAATGCAATCAGGATTTGGCGGGTCTCTTGTCGCGATATAAGGAAATATAGTTTTGGGTGGGTGGGTGGGTTGGTTGGTGGGTTGGTGGGTTGGTGGGTTGGTGGGTTGGTGGGTTGGTGGGTTGGTGGGTTGGTGGGTTGGTGGGTTGGTGGGTTGGTGGGTTGGTGGGTTGGTGGGTTGGTGGGTTGGTGGGTTGGTGGGTTGGTGGGTTGGTGGGTTGGTGGGTTGGTGGGTTGGTGGGTTGGTGGGTTGGTGGGTTGGTGGGTTGGTGGGTTGGTGGGTTGGTGGGTTGGTGGGTTGGTGGGTTGGTTGGTTGGTGGGTGGGTGGGTGGGTGGGTGGGTGGGTGGGTGGGTGGGTGGGTGGGTGGGTTGGTTGGTTGGTTGGTTGGTTGGTTGGTTGGTTGGTTGGTTGGTTGGTTGGTTGGTTGGGTGGGTGGGTGGGTGGTTAGTTGGTTGGTTGGTTGGTTTTCGCATTTATTTATTTATGAAAAAATCACAACAATAGCGGGTATTTTCAAAGTAGACGATTGTTGACATGTACATTTTTGCAAAAAAAACATTATTGGTCGTGTTAGTTCAATTTCCTTATAGTAAAATTCATAAGTATAATATTTGAAAAGGAAAAAGATTCAAGGCATTTTGTTTTGCATGATTACATAACTACAATTATTTGCAAATCAAAGAAAAATTTCTTCACAAAAATAATCATTTCGATCATTATTTAATAACGATGTTAACATCTTAAAATAGCTACCTTCGGACCAGACCACCAGGAAGGTACGTACATGTCCATCCCTTTTGATTACGCGACTCCAATAATTGGCGAATCAAAGAAACATTTCTTACCAAAACGTTAATTTGCACCTATTATTTATTAACAAAATACTTAAAAATAGCCTGCGGACTAGATCTCCTTGCAAGTACAAATCTTTCCTAACATCGGTCCGCTGGGTACTCATGTCACTATTGGAGTGTTCGCGGCTTTTCTTACTTCTAGACGTCCATTTTAACCTTTAAGACACATAATCGCGTAAAAAACAATATCAATGCATATTCTATGGCTACAGACTCTCGTTGTTAGGCATATCAATTAATTTCGCTAACGTTATCGCCTGCTTTGCCACCCCACAGCTTACCCCGTAAGGTCCCTATTATCATCATGAGCGTTTGACGTTCCATGGGAAAATTATTTTTTGAAAAAAAGAAATTTCTTCCGTTTTTAAGCTTCATTTTTTCCAACCAAGTTCTTAGTATACAGTTTTAGCTTGGATTATATCCCTTTAGCTGTCTTTTTTCAAGCTATCAGAGGAAGAAATAATAGATCCTCCCGAGAATTATATAATTTGCCGAATATGGTAAAATATACTGCTATTCTAATGGTTTAGATATCTGTAGGAAACTATGACGTTCGTTTCACTGCAAGTTGCCAATCATACGAGAGCCCAGCTCGTGAAGTGTTAAGTAATGCGCTTCCCAATCACACTTGCGAAATCGTATAATCAGGCTGCCGTCGAGATGAAATAAGGTTTTGGTGGACGTCAATCAAGGCGTATCCATGGCATTCCATAGACAAGTGCCCTTGAAAGTATTTTTCCTGACATTCAGTTTTTTATGGAAACAATGACTGATGTCGTGCTAGCACCGTCCATGACAATCTACGTCCCACTTCGTAGATAAATGTCAAGGATAGAGTAACCTTTATTAGAATGTTATCAATAGGGGTTTTTGAATCTATTAGTGTGCAGTAACATGCAACGAAGAATTAAGAAATAAACCCGCGAACCGACTGATGAAAAACGGCATTAAAACTCGCTTCAATATAGGAAAATGAGATTGAGGTTTACCTCTTCAGAAAAAATATTTTTGAGGCGTAATTATTACTTATCAGTAAGAATTATTTTTTAGCCAAAGTTGAGGGAATTAGTCAAGATTTCTTTCTAAAATTCAAACTCCTTGTAATACTTCACGAAAATACAATGATAGTATATGTAGTTATTTGGAATTGCTGTCGTTTTTGCGTGTAGCCCTTATTCAGAGTTCCCTGCGCCATCTTGAAAGGTAGACATGCCTTTGTATTGAAATGAGACAAGTGACCTTGCAATGATAGAGACATGTGAATAATTGTCCAAGGTGTAAAAAAAGGTCTCTATCATTGCAAAGTCACCTCGTGTCTCGCTTCGAAGCAAAGCCCGGCTACCTTTCAAGATGGCGCAGGGAACTGTGAAGGAAACTATTGAGATATATCGATAATGTTTTGAATTTGTTTCTTAAAAAGTTTCTTAGTAAATATTTTTTATATCTTCGTTGGCATTGGCAAGGAGCAGCGTGTCCGAAATATGTAGCAACATTGTATGTCGTGGCAGATGTTTCCTGACCCACCTGCCGTGCTCCTGTTTTAAAATCTTAATTGTACGACGAATGGAGTCGCGTGTCACTGTTGACTGGTTTAATGACTGTCATCTTTACCTTGTTTTATGACTTTGCCAGTCACGGAAGCCAAACAGCTAGGACTACAGGAATACACAGACATGACAACTAGTCTACAGTACCCTTTCACGAGACGTCAAAGCAGCTCAATGTGAAGAGCAAAACAAAAGAATTTCAATCTCCTGAGAATTAGGTCCTATTGTTTTGTCCTCCAAATTGAGCTGCATTCAAGAGTGCTGTAAGGGGTTTATGCTTCAGTTTCGAATTCTCTGTTCCTGAGCCTTCCTGAGTCTCGATTTTGTGTAGATTCGTATTCATGTGTCCCAATGACGGAGCGTGTGATTTCGAAGTGCGTTTTTGTTGAATTGTGCATCCTTACATTTGGTATTTTTTGAATAATTTGACTCCGTGAGGAAAACCCTGAATAAATGAGTCTGTCATCAAGGGGAACTATGGTGTTATATTAATTCGAAAAAAAATTGTTTTTGTTGATTTTAGACTATATCCCCTTGCAGCACATCGAAATGCAGCTCAATTTGGAAGACAAAACAATAGGTTCCAATTCTCAGGAGATTGAAATTCTTTTACTTTGTCCTCACGTGCAAAGGGGTCTATACTACAGAGCCGTATACGTAGCGAAGACGAGTGTTCCGGAGGCAGAGAGCGCGAGTGCGCACTTGGTTCCCGCTATAAATCCACAGCCATAAGCCATGGAAAGAATCGTTTAGTCGCGAACGAGTTTTGTATTAGTTCGAAATCGAGCACCATCAAGTTTCTAAACATTTCAATTTCCTTATCAAAACTAAAATAAAAAAAATGAAAAAGCTTTTTTTTCGGAGTGAAAGGTTTGCTTTCGCCCCCCCGCCCCCCCCCCCCCCCCCTTCTTCCTACCCGCCTCATTTTCTCCCCATATGCTATTATTATACTAAACATCATATTTACCTTATCCATCATCAATCTGGCTTCTTTCCCAGAAACCCTCACAAGTGCTTTCACAATTTCTGTAGTGGCGGGATTTCCAGGAGGTTTTGAACAAGCCAAATGAAGAGGCACACGACCTGATTCCTGCAAAGAAAATCATGATTATAATTATAAATGATAATACATGTTTTTTGAATTATATATAGCGCCCTTTCTATGTGTACCTATGATCATAGGCGCCTACAATCATGAGAGGTGGTTAGTATGAGTATACACTCTGCAACTTGCAAAGCAAAAATGTTGCGCCACAAGTTGCACGAATTTGTTGCCCGTATTACCGCACTTTTTCTACTCTCTGCAACAAAGAAAATTTGTTGCGCGCGGGGTGGTAATACGAGCAATGTTTGCTCTGCAACTTGCAAAGAGAGAGCTAAAGAGCTTCTGCTCCTACAAAAAAGTCGCACAACAAAGTTTTGTCGCACGGGATGGAAATGCGAACCACATTCACTCTGCAACTTGCAATGCAACAGTGTTGCGCGACAAGCTGCACGATTTTGTTGCTCGTATTACTGCATCTTTATATTATCATAAACTCGTAGACACTTACATCTACCTTGTCGTACCTTTGTTGCTGATAAAGTGCTTGCTTTTTTACTGAGAAGAAAGCGTACAGCCGAATCTGAGAAAGACAGGGCAGCGTAGTGTAGTGCAGTAAATCCGTCCTGAAACAAAACAACAAACAATAAGTTTTCAATCACCAGAATTAATATTTTTATTTCATTTTCTATCCCTTTTTCATTGTGATTTTCATTCTTCCCAGTCCTCTTTCAAAGTTTTACGTTACTACGTTAATACGTTACTATGGCTACAGCAACCTTAATAATCAATACATAGAAAGACAAACGGAGTATTTATTTGGAAGAAGGAAGTAATAAGGGAAGGGTGGGAATGGAAGGGTACTGATACTTCGAACGCCTCTTAGTTGGCTTAATTACTAGTTGGGCAGCGGACTCACCCCCTTCCCCTTCCCCTTGCACACCGGCCCCCTCCCCCTCCCCCCTACCCCATCCTCCCTCCCCTACCCCATCCCCCCTCCCCCGTCCCACCGACCCACCAACTCGCACACACACACACACGCCTCGAGTCCTTTCCACCATGGCTCATCTCTTTGGTTACGCAATCAAACCCAGAACATACTAGACACCAGAATCAATAACAATATCTTGACCAACTTTTTATGCTCAGAAAATCGCCAGATACACAACGGCATTTCCTGTGCAAGCGGCGGGCAAACCAAATCACTTTAAAATACAAAATATCAGTATAAACAAAGGACCACCTCGATGCTATCTTGAATATTCAGTGCCGCGCAGCATATCAAAATGATTAACCGTTTCTTACCGCGGCCACAAAAGCACCGCTTTATGTGGTACGGAAGCAGATGCGTTATATTGATATTGCAGAGGTTTTATATTTGCCTGGTAAGATAGTACACGAGTAAATAAAAACTCTATATGGTCATGTGTTATTTCATCGATTTTTTCCCCATGTGAAAAGTTTTAGACTATCAGTCGATGTTCAAAGTCATATTACTGACAAGTATTTCGATGGCTTGTCGGGTTTCCAAGCTAACAAGAAGTTTCATAACATTGATATGTACTGAAGGGTGTACATAGCAACTATTATTGATCTTACACTAATCCTATTGGGAGCAGAAGAAAAGTTAATCTAGAATAGTAAGATCCCAAGACGAGCGCACTCAGAAAAGTCAACAATGCGCAGAGAAAAACACTGCAAATAATTAAATCTTCGCTTGTTTTACTTGACCAAGATATATATCATAAATATTGGTGACATTTCAAAGTGGCAATGTTTGAACGCGCAGAATATAAAACTGAATAAACTGGTGATGAGAGCTACTTCATACACAGCTTCTAGATTGTATACTACCAGCACTACTAGAAATAAAGGACTTTTTTTAATTAATTGCTCGTGGAAAGAAAAGATTTTTGTCACGAACTCGTAAAAGCGTAATAATATAACACGATTAAAGTGCAACTAAAGACTGTTATTACTATCTCCAGTAGGAGCTAAGAGGTCCTTTTTTAAATAAAGCTGACTATTGATAATAATATTTGTCGCACGATAGAACGACTGTTTCAAAGAGATTAATATAAAAGAAGTCTTCTCTTCGGTCTTCGCTAAATTATTTTAAAAGTGTACGAAGTTAAGAGAGCTATGATAAACAGGTGTTCGGCTTATCTTGAGAGTTTTATAAAATAATCATTTATATTGAGATTTCGCAGGAGCTCCACAGGTCAGCTCTTTTACCACTGAATCCAATTGAAGTGTAGAAATTGAGTTTTGTGGAAGGAGAAAAACCGGAGAACCGGAAACTAAAACTCCCAAAGCTCAGGAGAAAGCCACATGCATATGACATCGAGTTACAGAATCTATCCTTGGTCGCGCGCAACTTACATGGTGAGAAAAGAGCTTAGCAATCTACATATTCAAATTGTATATCAATGAATAGAATTCTTACAAAACCTATTATTTGACGGTGATAGTTTTGACTACAGTTTTGATCACGCAGGGAGTGATTGTTCAGCTCCCCAAGGCCAGAGGCTCATGATCATGACTAAAGCACTCGACGCAACATTGAACTTGAATTTAGGAGTTGTTTTTGTGAAAGAAGGAAAACCCCCAAAGGACAGGAGAAACTGAAACTAATAAATATCAGGACATTGCACATCATGAAGGGTTCAGGTATCGAACCCGCGACTACATCGGCGACTAAGATCTAGAGGTTGCAATTACCAATGTACACCATCCGTGCTTCACAGATGCAAAGCACGAAAGATTTTGAAAACTTTAGCTTCACAGACGAAAATAAGTTTGTTGAATAAAATGACGAGAAGCTGAAATATTAATTTTTCCTTAAATAATATTTCGACCAATCTACGCTGTTCATCTTAAGTAATAAAGGCTAAATCATCAGAAATGGTGGCTAACATTTAGCCTTCATTTCTGATGATGTTCAGTGGAGATTGGTCGAAATGTTATTTATGGAGAAATTTAAAAATATGTTTCAGCTTCTCGTCATATTGTTTTTAGTTAAACTAAACTTTATGCCAAAACCAGCGTCAAGTTTGAGAGGTTTTTCCTCGCTTTTTTTTTTTTTGCCATCGAAACTTTAATTTTGATCTTTTTTGTTGTTGTTGACACCCAAAATCATAATTTCCTCTTCCGGAGTTTTAACTTAAGAATTATTCTAAATAATATAATACAATTTAAATCAATATTTTTACCTGGAAAAAAACAAAGGTAGTTATTATTTCCACCGAGGTGCGATCATGAAACCCTGTTGCTACAAATTACACCAACACATTCTCGATAAAAACCAATTAATTACGAGCCACGAAGATGTATAAAACTATATATAAGACGATTGCTATTGTTCTATTGGATACCGAACTCGTCAATCCAAGTGATATTGTTCTGTTGACATTGTACTCATTTGGAGACAGGTGATACGTGTTTTAGTAAATTGAATTCGAGAAACGTTATTAAGAAACGAGTCTTCTTGTTTGTCTTGCAAAGTCACTAGATCAAGAGGCAAAGTAGACTCCTCTCAAATTAACGCCGATAAGCCTTCTTATGATTTTAAATAAATATCTTGTGCAAGTGTTTTCTGGAGTAGTAAATATCCGATCTGTATTACTGTAATATCATTTTTCTGATATTCATTGATTAATTCATGAATAGTATGATCATTGTCGGCTTATGTTTATGAATGTAATAAAGAAAGTGATCATGATAATCATAAGTATTACAGTTATATTATTATTATATATGATAAATTAATACTTATAAATAGCTGTAAAAGTGGTTCCATAGCCTACCTAAATAGAGGTATGACCTCGTGATGATGATGACGATGGTGATAGTGATGGTGATGTATGATAGTGAAGATAATGGTAATGATGATCAGTGATGATGATGATAATATATGATGATCAGTGATGATGATGATGGTGATGGTGATAATGATCATGATAATATATGATGATCAGTGATGATGATGATGGTGATGGTGATAATGATGATGGTGATGGTGATCATGATGATGGTGATGCAAGATAATGATGATGAGGGTATTGATGCTTAATACTGATGGTAATGATAGCAATGATAAGAATGATGTTCAGTTGATGCTTTTGATAGGGATGAGGATGATGATGAAGTGACCCCGTGATGACGATGACAGCGTTACAATTTCTGTAGATATAAATTTTTTTGACTACCCCCGAGTTAAACAACAGGATTTTTCTGGGTCCATCCAACCCATAAAGACTGCGTGCCTTACATCATGGGAGAACTACCATGCAACCTCTTCATTTATCAAACACATTTGTACACCTGTCAAATGGTACTTTTAAACTGAGATTTTTCTTTTTGTTTCTCGCTTCTTCGAAAAATTGAAAGAATAATCTTTCCTTCCCTGTTTTTGTAATTTTTTTCTTTCCTTATTTTTTAATTGTTTCTCTTCTCTTCTCTTCTCTTCTCTATTCTTCTCTTCTCTTCTCTTCTCTTCTCTTCTCTTCTCTTCTCTTCTCTTCTCTTCTCTTCTGTCTATATCTTTGGCTTAACCTGTCGAGAAGAGAAACCAAATCTCTACATTCCCATTTCTTTCTAACTGCACCAACCATCTGCTGTTCCAATAGCTCCAGGGCAGAATTCAGCTGAGATGATGTCATGCACTTAGCTAATCTTCTAGCTACGTCTCGATTACACAAACACAGTTCTTTGTCAAGCAATAACTATTGATTCTATTTATAAAAATTAACAGTTTTTTCTTTTTTCTTCTTTGTGTTTTCTTTTGTCATTATTATTATTAATATTTCTATTTGCTCACTTCTTTTCTTCCTTTTTTTCCTTCTTTCTTTTTATTTGCTTCTTTATGTTTTTCTTTTCACTTATTAACTTTTCTTCTTTCTTTCTCTTTCTGTTTTCTCCTTTTTTCCTTCCTTTTTCCTTTCTTTCTTTCTTTCTTTCTTCCTCTCTTTCTTTCTCTCTTTCTCTCTTTCTCTCTTTCTTTCTCTCTTTCTCTCTTTCTTTCTTTCTTTTTCTTTCTCTCTTTTTTCTTTCTTTCTCTTTCTTTCTTTCAATCTTTTATCTTACTCCCACAAAGCAACTCATGTCAATAAAACGACAGCTGCCTCAACTATTATCCACGACCTGTTCTGTCCTATTTGCTCTCTTTTCTCTACAAAATAAATAACTCAGTAAAATGACATGAAAGAAAACAATACTCCACTCTCTTTTCTTAATTGTATGCTTGCAGAGCAATCGTTAACTCGCTGTTTTTCTGTTCATAGTTTGACTGCTAGCATATCACCATGGTAACATGCCGCTTCAGACTACAAAAAAAAAGTTCTCAGATCTTCTAAGTTAAAACTCCAAGTTCGTTGAGTCTAATATACCTCTTTAGCTTGAACGTAATGTTTTCCCATTTCAGACTACGTGTCATTCCCTAGAGTATCATTTCTTTGTTGAACGGTTGTGCATGAGAAGACACATGAATATGGATACAACTCAAACAAAGAATATTATTCTCAAGAGAATGACACGTGTGTGAAATGGGAAAATAATTTACTCAAGCTGAAAAGGTCTATAGATTAGTTGTATATATCCTTAGATGTCATGTAAATGAATATTGAAAAACCGTTTAAACTTAACTATAGACCTAATTGCAAGAACGTTGTCACATAAAAATAACAAAAATAATAAAATAACAAATAGGAATTAATTAAAAATAGTTTTCTTTATCTTGATTCTAAAGACCCTAGATTGATGAGAATAAAATTTAATGATTTATTAAATATATACCAACAAGGTTATCTCAAAAATATCAGTCTCCACCTTTAAAGCAGTGATCTCGAAATAATTACATCTCTTAAAAAAATAATTATTTCCGAAATAATTTTTTATTTTTATATGACAACGTTCTTGCAATTAGATGTATAATGATGTAACAATACGACATGAGCAGCATGAATAACAAGTTAACGACTTTCGAAGTTATACTACACGAAAAATTATTAAGTTGAATTAAAGCTACATTGTAGACCAATTTTCTTTGTATTTTCAAGCCATCGCTAGGAACTTATTTTCTATATGATTATTGAGATGAACACGAGGAGGAAGTTTTGGTAAGCGTTCAGTTCTTGTCTCTTTGTGTATCAGAAAGTTTAATAGGATGATATTGAACATGGAGTACCAACACCATTTTTTTTCTTTTTTCGTTATCATTTATTTATCTTTTCGTAAGTTTATTCGTTCATCCATTTATTTAATCCATTCATCCATCCATCCATCCATCCATCCATCCATTCGTTCATTTTATTCATTTATTTTATTGATTCATTCATTTTGTCATTAAAAAATGTCACCCATTCATTCCTTCATCCAATTATTCGTTCATTTTATCATTCATTTATTTATTTATTTATTTTTTATTTTGATCATTAAATAATGCCATACATCCAGCCATCCATCCATCCATCCATCCATCCATCCATCCATCCATCCATCCATCCAACCGTCCTTTTATTTATTCGTTCTATATTTATTTTTGCGCAGACACGACATTTTAAATTGCCTACTGGAAAACAAGCAAGCCACACGTGCAAAGCAAGTTCAAGGTTGTTTTCAGTGGGCGAAACGCAATTATTTTCCATAACGTTTTGGCTTGTAGCGTGCGCACATTCAAATTTGTTTCTATTTCCAAAGCTTTTTTTAACAAAACATATCCTTGACCTTGATTACTCAGTCTAAACAAAAGACACATAAGTATATTACGTCGTTTTCTCTCTCCAAAATAACCAAAGTATACAACTGACAAACTGCATATGACAAATATGCCCTCCCCCTATATCCCTGCTATAATCTCTTTGGCACACAGTATTCGGGCTGCGCCCTCACGGCTGCCTGAAATATATCCACGAATGCTATGTGCCTTAGTAATTATCTATTAAATATACAATAGCTCCCTAATAATCATGTACAATAGCAATCTAATATTAATCCACAGACTTATCATTATACACACGAAAACCCTCGATCAACCATACCTGCCTTCAAACGGACAAAACGACAAGGTACATGAAGTAATTTAGTATACTGTAAACATCACAACCACTGTCTGATGTAAATAACTTTCCGCATTTTAAAATTTTAAGATTTAGATTTTAAAATTAAATTTTATTTTATTTAAAATTTTAAATTAAATTAAATTTTAATTTTAAATTTTAAAATCTTAAAATCAGCACTAAATATTTTCAACTTACATATTCATTTAAAATGAAATAATTTACGTCGATCTCCTCATAAGCCGAATGCATTGAAAACAATAGAAAATAAAGCGGTCTTCTTTGATGTCATTAAATTTTACTTTGATCTTCATGAGAATATCGACGTTTGAACTGCGCCTAAGTTAAATGATAAACTTCCCAGTCCACAACGAATTGTAGTGTATCATAGTGATTAATGCAGAAACACGCAGAAGAAATCGTAAGAGCTTTCCTACTTGTTTGATAACAAGTCTACTAGAAAATCAAAATATTATTTGGAAAAATATTCCCGTATTTCTCTTTAAGTCAAGTTATTCAGTTTTGATATTCGTTGCCATAGTGACCTAATGACGTCAACATGATGGCTTTAATTAAATCTGTGGAGCAGTCCTGCTGGATATACAGCAAGATTGCACAGCAAAGCCATCGGAAGAACCACGAACACCGTAACCTCTAGAAAGCGATTCTACGCTTGTAATTACTAATTGATAGAGACCTCCAACTGATGATCGCGTGTGTTCCAGCTGGGAACTAATAATACAAAACTGTGGCAGCCTAGATAATATGTTGAAGAAGAGAGAGGTTTCTAGTAAATAATGCTTATTGGACAGAAGAAAGGAACAAAACAAGTTATAGTAATAAGAAAGTAATAATAAATGAGGTGGAGAAATAGAGACATGAAAAGATTAGGGTAGAACAATAAGGATAAAGAATCAGAAATAAATGAAGGAGAGAAAGAAAGAAAGAATGAATGAATAAAAGAAAGAAGGAAAGAGTGAATGAAAGAAAAAGAAAGAAAGAATGAATGAATCTATGCAAGAAAGAATGAATGAGAGAAAGAAAGAAAGAAAGAAAGAAAGGAAGAATGAATGAATAAAAGAAAGAAGGAAAGAGTGAATGAAAGAAAAAGAAAGAAAGAATGAATGAATGAATGAATCTATGCAAGAAAGAATGAATGAGAGAAAGAAAGAAAGAAAGAAAGAAAGAATGAAAGAATGAAAGAATGAAAGAAAGAAAGAAAGAAAGAAAGAAAGAAAGAAAGAATGAATGAATCTATGCAAGAATGAATGAATGAGAGAAAGAAAGAAAGAAAGAAAGAAAGGAAGAATGAATGAATAAAAGAAAGAAGGAAAGAGTGAATGAAAGAAAAAGAAAGAAAGAATGAATGAATGAATGAATCTATGCAAGAAAGAATGAATGAGAGAAAGAAAGAAAGAAAGAAAGAAAGAAAGAAAGAAAGAAAGAAAGAAAGAAAGAAAGAAAGAAAGAAAGAAAGAAAGAAAGAAAGAAAGAAAGAAAGAAAGAAAGAAAGAAAGAAAGAAAGAAAGAAAGAAAGAAAGAAAGAAAGAATGAAAGAAAGAAAGAATGAATGAATAAAAGAAAGAAGGAAAGAGTGAATGAAAAAAAAAGAAAGAAAAAAGGAAAGAAAGAAAGAAAGAAAGAAAGAAAGAAAGAAAGAAAGAAGACAAAATATAATCCCACGAAAAGCAAAGAAAAAGAAAGAAACAAAAGATCATTCATTCATCGTAGCTTTGCTTTTGTTTCCATTTTTTCCATTGTTCTCTTCCAATAATCAACCTATCAAGTCATCATTTTAAAAACCTATATACACAAGATGCACAGATGCCATAAATATTCGCTAATCACCAAACCTCAAGGCTCAACTCTTCTTTTTTCTCCATATCATCACGTTTTTCTTGGTTTTCTTATCCTTCATGTTTCAGCCAAAACTCAACCACAGTCTAAAATATCTAGTAACATTAAGAATGCTGTCTGGATTTGGTAACGTTTTGGTTAACTGGTTAAAACCATCCCTCCTTCAAAAATCGTATGGTTCAAACAAAAATATACATGTTGACATGTCGGCAGTAAAAAAAGAATGACCGCAAGCAATCTCTTCAATCTCTTTACGCTTACCACAACTTTTTACTAAATGTGATGTTGCTGCTTATAGAAGAAGGAATTGTATAGGAACGAAGTAAAACTACCAGCCGCAAATATTATACATGAAACTATGAAGACAAAATATGAGATTGAAGAGGATGAATTAATTATTGTAATTGCAAAAATAAATAAATAAAAAATTCCGGAGTAAAAATGTTTTTTTTTTTAGATTTAATGGGATAATCCCCCATGGATATTTACATCTGTGTACCCTATGCTGTACCTGAGCGATATATAGTGATCAAGATAAGATACGGATTTTACTAGAAATAAAACACTAATATCCCATGGTATACTTGATAACAAACCACTCCCATGAGTATATATTGTGTTTTGACCATGGTCTATAGAATGATAACTTATCTGAGGTTTGGAACCATTATTTCATCTATTGTATAGATGCACGTCGGAATACAGCTCAATTTGGAGCACAAAACAATACGCAATGTGCATCAAAGCTCACAAAGAACTCTGGGAAAGTGAGTTCTTTAAAAATGTAACAACGAAATCAAAGGAACTATCAGAAAAAAATTACTCTGTAAATTATTTTCGTCTGCTGAAATCCTTATATTTCCATAGAAAATGTCGAAGGAAAAATTATCAGATGAATTTTTAGAGCCAAAAAAGCGTAAGAACTCACTTTCCCATCAAGCTTTGTGCTAGAATTTCCAGCTCATGCACTTTGGCTATTGGTTTCCATTTCTCAGGAGATTGAAATTATTTTGTTTTGTCCTCCAAACTGAGCTGCCCTGACGTCACGTACAAGGGGTCTATTACGTCCATTATGTGGCTGCATGCTGTCGGCGGATATGAGTCGACAAAATGAGAAACTATACATTTTTAGCATAGGGTTTGATTGTATTTAGTTTTAATTATGGATTATCTAATGGTAACCCACTTGAACCCCCCGATATGAAACAAACATTCCGATCGCAAAAGATTTTGTATTACATATAGTAGTCTATTGAGTTTTGATATAGCTAAAGGATTATCGATGCAACAATGTAACTACAACAATCGTGGTCATAGTGTATAGCTCAAATGGTATATCTTGTCCATAGGCCTTTTCTGAGTTCGACAAACAAGATGCATTGTGGTCTAGCTTGGGTGCAAGCAACACCATAATAAGGCATGGTGCACAAAAAAATGTTTATACTGAACCTTGACCACAATGCATCATAATTGCTGTAACAGTAAAGGTCCATGTTTTAAAAACTTGTATATTGGTGAAAATGGACACTTAAAATTGAATAAATAAATAAATTATTTGAATTATTTGCTCAATAGGAATATAGTCAAAACGCTTTTATGTTTCCACGTGAACACGAGGTTAGTCAGGGTCTAGTCAGTCCAGAACAACTTTCATTCAAATTCGCCATTTAGCCCCTTATTATGTCTTGATACCACTACCACCAGAATCCTCTTCGAATTCTTTTTCTTATTCAAATGTTTGAATTCCTTTGGGAGTCGCAAGATAAGAGTGTTAATTAGGCAAACAAGAGGAACTACGAAAAGGATTCTGGTGGTAGCTGTATGAAGCCTCATAAGCGGGGAATCGAGAATTGGTTGCAGTATTTCGGTTACAACATGAAGCAACGGAATTACTAGGTGGAGTCAAGAAAATACTCGAACTTTGGTACCAACTCTTTTTATCTACATTTCTACGTCATACCTATTCTGAGTATCAGTTATTCATCTCTTTCATAAATGTCACGTTGGCATGGCAACCGGGATATGTCCATTTGTGATTAAAGTAATAATGAATGGAAACAGAAAATTATATTCATAGTTGTCCAAACAAACAAACAAACATCAAGAAAAAGAGCAACGATTATTCTCTCTATTTTTCCTTATTTTGATTAAGTTTTGAAAGAAATAAAGTAATGCAAAAATGAAATATGATGTTCGAAAAGTGAGAAATAAATGAGATTCAGAAAGCACGTAAAGATTTTAATTGTTCGAATTGTCATTGAATCGGATGGGATTCAAAAACTGAAGGTCATATTGATCTAGACAGATAATATTCAGCGCAAATAGGTTTTAAAATGGTCCAACTCACTAATAACATTTCAAAGAATAATTATTAAAACGAAAGCGATCGCCAATTATTTAACAATATAATAACTGCAGTTCAAGAGCCGTTCAATTTTCCAGCCGTTCAAATTATAATACTAAACCAATATTGGTATAAACTTCTACCTAAAAAGAGCTCACAATAATCATCTTACCTTGTCCTTTAAATTGACGTTAACTCCCTCGCTGAGAAGCTGCTCCATTCGGTTTTTATCTCCATTTTTTGCTGCCTCAAAAAACGTCATATGTTTTGGGTCACGAGTCGACATGATTTATAGACTTTACAGTATATTGATCTGTAAAAGAGAATAACTTCGTATGGGTCTAGCTCGTCTATACAGAAAGAAATATAAATCTGAGAAGTAATAGCGATATAAAGAAGAGTATTGAAAGGAAGGAAGAACAGACCCGTGGAGATTAGCTAAACGATTGTTGGCTTAGTGATTGAGAAATTTTTGTTTATCTGTTTGTGGCTATAAAAACTGTAAAAACACAGCAGTGTTCCTGTACCAAAAAGAGTCGTTTTTTTCCCGCGCCACACGCCATTGGTTTTTCATTTAATTTTGATGAAAAAGTGACTCATAATAGAGTTTGGTGTGTCCGTAGCTTTGTCCGAGAGGAAATAAGAATTTTCATCAAACTAAAATATAATGAAAAGCTTAATTGAATACGATTATAGACATTAAAGAAATACTTTAATCATGAATAAAACGTATTGTTGGATGTTGACTGACCGAAAAATCAAGAAAAAAATCTTTGAAAAGCGACTTTGGTCGAATTAGTGTGAGAAATCTTAACTCGTGTTGCTCTTATTCTGAAGGATTACGACAAATAAATAAAAAATCAGATAAGAATTAAGAAGCAGTTTTAATTGTTTGCGACACTGACCTTACACTTTATGAGCCTTCGTTTTACACGATAATCCTTTCTCTAAAGACCAATCTTTTTTTCTCCTTCTTAATCATCTGGAATAAAAAGAGAATTTCTTATGAACCAAACAGCTTGGACAGAATTCGAACGATCCTTGTAATGAAGTCACCAACATATATGAGTGCTGACTTGTAATTTTCTCACAAAACCAGGCAGTGATGCAAATATATCCAAACGAATTCCCTATATACTAATATTTACAAGTTCGCTAATAAATAATATTAATTTATTATTACATTATTACAACGTCGGTTTCATACTCACCACAATTACTGGCACATGAGTTAAGACATAGCCCTTAACTCATTCATTCGCAACACGTACTATATGAAATTTGAAAATTTAATTCCAAAATCACTAAACGTACAATCTCATTCATCGCTTATGATTACTAACTACGTCTTTGTGCCCAAGCGATAAATAATTAATAATTATGTAAACTTAAGGTCGTATACGTAAAAATATAATCCAAATTTTTGCTAACGTAATAATTAGTAGCAGGTAAAAAATATAATAATATTTTTTACTACTTTTTGGGGGGGGGGAGGAAGGGGGAGGGAGATTTCTCGTAGTGATCGATAGTCGAGAATTTCGAACCAGGTTATGTTCATGCTATCTTGGTGGTTAACTTTATCAATTGACGCCATGTGCGCGTAGTAGTGTGTAGATAGTCCCCATCGGTCTACAACGGTCTAAGAGAATACTATACTGCCGATAAGTTGTGTTGTTTTGCGTGGTACTTTAGTGGTTTGAATGGCTTTCCTTCTACGTGGGGGGTCGAGATATTCGCAACTCTAAAGAAACACTCCTAAGCCAAGGGTGCCGTAATAAAGTTTGCTATTAATGGTTTTTGTTCTTTTTTTTTTTTTTTTTTTCTTTGTCTTTCCTTCCTTCCTTCCTTCTCCGTTCTTTCTTTGCTTCTCATTTCTTCTTTCTTTCTTTTCTTCTTTCCTTCCTTCTGCTTTACCTTCTTTTTTCTTTTCTTCTTTTCTTCTTTTCTTCTTTTCTTCTTTTCTTCTTTTCTTCTTTTCTTCCTTCCTTCCCTCCCTACTTCCTTTCAGTAACTCCTATTGCTATTTTCCTGCAATATATAAAGTAATTCATTGACAGGTCTTTAGAGTCTCAAAAAAATATAATATTAATAAGGGAGTGACGTCAGTTGCAGTGACCTTGAACTGACCACACCCCGGCTTCTGAGGGTAACAAAAATGTCAAACAGAATGGCTTGCAGGTGGAGCAAGCTTTTGAGGTAACTTCTGAGGAAGCCTAAATTGTCCACTATTTGTTTTTCGAAAAATCAGTAAACGAAAAAAAAATAAAGGCCGCTGAATTAATATTTTATATCCGTCTCTGGGCGGTTGCCCGAGAGATTATTCATCTTCTTCTTGTTCTCATGATATATACTTTAAGAGTATGGAAATTTTGCAGATAAGCAAATTATTTGCTTGTAAATAATATTTATGCTGCGAAAACGATTCTTACTTGGTAAGTAGTATCTTTATAAAGCTGTGGATTTTGGGGCCTAAGAATTGATTACGGGTACCCCCTCCCCCTTTGTATAGTATTCGCGGCTTTTTTGAATAGACCTTATTCATCGTGGTGGAATGTCTTCCAAAATAGAATTGTATTCATATTCGTGCGTCCGTTCGTGCGTCTTCTCATGTAGAACTGTTAAACAAAGAAGTGATACTCTAGGGAATGACACGTAGTCTGTATTTGAAAAAACAAAATTTCTCAAGTTGCATGTCGTAGCAACTCAGCGGTGTTCGTGACCGCGTTTTCTCGTGAGTTACCAGAATCAGGCTACTATGGATATCAAATGCTTGAGTTATATCAGTGTAGGAATCGGTTCCACGCCCAAATGAAGTGAAGAACGCACAAAAGGCATTCATGTCACATCCTCACGTCCTGATTGAGAGCCTAAAACACTCGGCGCCCGCCCAAACTATAAACAGAATTGGAGAACGTGTCAACATCTTACAGATGTCATCAATACATGTCCAGAAATAGCTCATAGATCTATTATGGTATCAGTAGTTGGTCTTTGTGGTAAGTGGTCTTTAAATTGTTCAAAACACACTTTGATTTTATTTATAACTTAGAAAGAAAGGAAAAGATGGTAACTGGCGCCAATTTACTAGTTTTGGTCTATGCTGATAAAATGTATCGTTGCAAATGAATAGTCTCAAACGTGGAGCCCGACTTTATAAAAGACGACTTTAATTCTGTTAAAGCTGGGCTGCACGCGGCTACATTAAATGGACTACTTCGACGATACGGCGGCCATTTTGAATCTGAATCAATGAATGAAAAGAACCGTGTAAGAAATGCCGGGGGTATACGTAGGATCTGATGAAGAAAAAAAACAAATCTTGGCTTTCTCTGGCCCTATCATGCTGCTTAAGTGACAAGCACCTCATTTTTTCTATGTAATATCAGTCATTTCTTTTACATCTTGAATCGCAAGGGATAATGTGGCGTCAGGGGGTGGGGCAAAACAAAACAAAGATGGCGCATAAAACATAGAGTTTCATATAATTGTCTTTCTTTCATGTCGATCTTCTCATTTCATCTCTAGTCAAATTGTCTTGTGGTGAAATGTTTACGCTAATCGACACCATGATGTACTGTAACAAAGCTTTGTATATTTACCACCTACCAAGATGGCCACCGTATGGTTGAAGTAGTCCATTCATTAGCCAAGAACCAGAAGATACTTTTATCACATATATGCATGTGTATATCCAGCTATCAAAACCAAAGTCCATAAGGATGATCTCAAGAGATCTTCACAGATAATAGCCCCCTTCATAGTTCCCTGCGCCGTCTTGAAAGGTAGCCGTGCCTTTGTATCGAAGCGAGACGAACGGTGAACTTGCAATGATAGCGACATGTGAATAATTGACCAAGGTGTTAAAACAGGTCTCTATCGTCGCACGTTCGTCTCGCTTCGATGCAAAGGGACGGCTACCTTTCAAGATGGCGCAGGGAACTGTGAAGGGGGCTATTCTACTGATGATGACCTCGCCATGTGTATACTCAACTATCCTTTTCCAGCGGATATATAAAACCTATACAAATTCTATACACTTGATAATTCTTATCCGGTGGATAACTTTATCCAGGCTTCGTACAACCGGCCCCTGGAGAGTGTTTTCAATGTATGCGTTGTCGATATTTTAGAGTGAACGCAAGGCCAAAACGCATCAAAAAGTCAGTGCGTTTTCGCACGAAGACGCATTAGTGTAGACGGGGAATAGAACAAGTTTTCATCTTTCCTTCGAAAAAATTCAACTGAGACAAAACGTACCTGTTCCATGAGTCAAATATAGAGCAATTATGTAGGTTACAAGTATACATACATACAATGCATCATATTTTGAGTATTCCACTTACCTGTACAAACAGATTCACGTATTTTCCACGAAACGTCTTCTCTATAACTCACGTACTAAATGATTCTGAAGAAGACAGGAAAAAAAAATTATTATCAGAAAAAAAGAACATTATCCAATAAAAAAAAGAATTTAGATAGTTTGAACGTGATGTTTTCATATTTCAGGCCATGTGTCATTCTCTGGAAATTAGTTTGAGTTTAGCTATCTCATTATCCTCATTAATGTATTTTCTTAAGTGTTACTGGTCCAAGAGAAAGCTAATAAATCTCATTTAAGCAAGTGATGTGTACGAGAATTAAACATGCAGTGCGTCGAAAGTGGAAGTTTACCGTAGATACCGTAGTTCTTACTCTATCAAGCTTTGCACGTTGTATCACAGCCGTGGGACACTCACAACATCACAACAGAGCTAAGCTCCAAATAATTTGAAGCCTAGGATTGAATTGAAAGTTGGAAGTTGATTATTTCAAGTTTTTTCTTGATTCACCAATCAGTGAATATTGTATTGTCCTATATTCAGAAACACTGAGCACTAGTATATGCATTTGCTCTCCTAAGGTCCTTCTTTTTCCAATCAGACAATTGAAGAAGCAAAGCTTAAGCTAAAGAGATCGAATGGTGGCAGCGCATGTAGACTTTTGTGGGAGCGATTATTGACACATGCGCAGTTTGAGCCCTGCGCATCTCTGAGCATGGTTACTTTTAGAAACTAGATAAACGTGTTTCCAGCAGTCCATAAGTCAGACCTAGAAATAATGGCTTTTAAAAGCCTTTTTTGAGGTTTAGAAGATTAAAACACTAATCTTTAAATAACAGTTAGATTGCTGTAGCCTTCATCAAGTTCTTACTTGCTCTAATGGATCACTTATTCAGTGTTTCTCTAACGTCACCATCTTTGATAAAACCAAGATAAACCACGATGAAATTGTCAATGAATAAGATTTTTTTGAATAGACAGGTTTCTCATTTTGTTTGAAATTTGATTGAAGTGTTCTTAATTTATTGTCTTGTCATTTAATAATGAAATTACCTATGTAAATGGGTATTAATGAGCTTGTTCATAAGTGACATTAGCCCTGGGGATCTATCTGCTCTATGAGATGTAGCAATCAAGATAGTTTCTATAATCACTTTATGACTCATGGACTTTACCGACGTAGCAACTTAATGACAACTTCGTGAAGATAAAATCCTATTTGTGCGATTTTTTAAGCTCATTTTTACGAGATCTGATTTCTTTGCAGTTCTATTAAATTGTCTGGAAGTACTTAGCACTACTCGAGAGCGGTGATACTTCTAGATCCTGACACTTGCGTGCGATGAACAGGCTCTTGCGCCACGAGTGGTGGGTCACCCCTCATCAACGCGGCACGGGTTCGAGTCCAGCCGGGATCGTTGTCGCCGGTATGCGAGTAGAGTTAATAGTTGGTTATCCCTGTATTTCAAGGGTTTTTCCCCAGTTATCCTCCCTCCGCAAAAATCAACTTATAAATTTCGGAAATTTCGATACCAATTGCATGATAGAGAAGCTATGCGTGCGAAGATACGCTCTGATGGCGCGAAAAATAAAAGCGTTCTTCAGAATTTTGATGTTGCTATGCCAGCTGAGCGGCATTAAATTTTCTAACCAATCACAGTCCGTTGTGATTTTTTATAGCCGACCCTGTGTTCAAGCACTTTTTTCTACCTAAAAACTATTGAAAACTGAATCGAATTGAAAAGTCGAGGAAAGTCCAAAACTCTTAAAGGGGGACTAGTACGAAAATCGTTCAAAATTTAATTCGGCTGAAACTTTCCTAGAATAATCTCTAAGGGTCTAATAAACACTGGTTAAAGTTTTTTCTTGATATTCCGAAGGGAAGTATTATATTTTTACGAATTTTTAAAGAAGTCAGTGACGTCATTTACTCAACACTATACATCGCTCTATACATTTCCCTGTATTTTGTGATCAAAATATTCGCTCGTTCCATACTCAATACTGAAAAAAGAGACTTAAAAATCAATTGTAATCACAATAAACGTCAGTAAAGTCTTTCAGCCAACCTTTGGGCTTTATAGAAATAAAATAAATCAAGAAGTTATTTACAAAGAAATGTATGGAGCGATGTTTAGTGTTAAGTAAATGACGTCACAGACTCCGTTAAAGATTCGTAAAAATATAATCCTCCCTTTCAGAATATCAAGAAAAAAAATGATCTAGTGTTTATTAGAGCCTTAAAGATCATTCCAAGAAAGATTCAGCCGAATTAAATTTTGAGCGATTTTCGTACTAGTCCCCCTTTAATTAGAGTGACTTTCATCTGTGGTTTATCTAAAAAATAAAGATTTTCAAAACAGAGTGAAGTGCCGCAGGTTTTGATCAACAATTTTTTGTGCGATTAGTTGTTCGCTTAGCTGGTGATGGGCTACTGAATCTTGGGCTTCCACCCAGTTTGAGCCCAACTCTGTTATAATTGTCCCACACCGTGATACGTGCAAAGTTTAATATATTTGATCTTTTGCAATCCTGCCTCTTGTTTTAACGAGTTGGGTTTTCCCTCTACATTCAATATGCCTTTTGTATGAGAAGTCTTGACAAGGGAAAAGTAAATAAAAGAAATGAGAAAGGGGAGAGAGAGGACACTTTAAGGTGCAAAGGGGTTCGATATGATAGTGAGGCGCGTACTGTTTGGATTCGTAACATTGAAATGGCTTCCTATAATTTCGATGACACATTGAAATGGCTTCCAATTTGATGGAGTAACATTAAAATGGCTTCCTATAATTTTAATGACACATTAAAATGGCTTCCAATTTGATGGAGTGACATTGAAATGGCTTCCTATAATTTCGATGACACATTGAAATGGCTTCCAATTTGATGGAGTAACATTAAAATGGCTTCCTATAATTTTAATGACACATTGAAATGGCTTCCAATTTGATGGAGTAACATTAAATTGGCTTCCTATAATTTTGATGACACATTAAAATGGCTTCCAATTTGATGGAGTGACATTGAAATGGCTTCCTATAATTTTAATGACACATTGAAATGGCTTCCAATTTGATGGAGTAACATTGGAATGGCTTCCTATAATTTTAATGACACATTGAAATGGCTTTCCATTTAATGGAGTAACACTGAAATGGCTTCCAATACTTGTTATTACAGTCGAGCCTGCAATGAGATATTCTTTTGCTTTAAGAATCATACAAATGAGGGGCTATCAGGTCAATACAATGCTTGTCTCATTTACATGCATCCATAATAACTGCTATTTGAGGAAGTAACCTTGAAATGGCTTCCCATTTGAAGGAATAACATGATACAAATATACAAAATACTTTGTTTAAACATAAGTAGCCCATCGAATTCTAATTCATAGAAAAGCTGGAATGAATTTCAGTAATTCATGCGAGAATTTTTTGACAATATTCAGAAAAAGAGAAATTTCTCACCTCAACTGAAGACGACCAAAACAAATCTGTATTTCAATATGTTTTGAAGCGTCTGACTGGGACCGAATATTTTACACCAAAGCAAAGTTTCTATGTATGTTTTATAGAGGAATGTATCGGAGTAAGTATACAGATAAAAAATAAAATGTTTCACTAAACATTTTGCTGTACAACTTGCTTCAGTTGCTGCTAGCACCTAGCCTGCATAGCGGCGCATTTTGTTTTTTTTGGGGGGGAGGGGGTGCGGGGAAGGGTAGGGAAACTGGGGAGGAGGGGATGGGGATGCAGGTTAGCTAGCACCTTGTTCGGTCTTCTGGCGAAGTTTCAGCGCGATTTGAGGCCGTTTAGTGTTTTGTCTTATCCTAGGATTAAAAAAAACAAACACAAAGGCCTCAAATCACGCGTCCGAATGTTTTGTTGTAATTTTACTCTGAATCCGTAATTCTAACAAAATTATTTGCAAAATCTGCAGATTAATTTGGAGATTATTTTTATAAGTCTAAGTTAAGGACTAATAAGTAGAATAAAGGGTTTGACTGTGATTTTCAATATTCTGCAAACTTTGATATTTCAATGGCGTGTGGTGAAATTGTTTTTTTTTCCTGCTGCCAATCAAAACAGGCTACACATCTCAGGCAAACTGGTCACCGGGTGAAACATCCAGTTACCAACAACTCTAATCAGTCAGTACCTTTTATATTTTTGACTGACTGCAGTGAAACCCAAATTCCAACATGCAACTTGCAACTAACAACTAACAAGATTGTAGAATATTGAGAATTGCAGTAAATGAATGATTAATTTCCCCGATGTACAGCCCAAAAGGGTAAGATATCATTTTATTTTGCCATGTTACAGCTTAGTCATAAGATGGAAATTCAAATATAACATCCTTTCCTGTCAGCTTCTTGTATACTGATGAGAATGTGTCCAACTAAAAAGAAAAGAAAAACATTAAAATATTCTCCAGGAAAATATTATAGTTCCCTTCATAGTTCTGGCTTTAATTCACAGCAGCTGGACCAACACTAAGGGTCTTAAAATATGGGAGTAAACCGTGCTGCCTTTGCTTTAAAAATATCTACGAATGGTTAGCCCTTCACCATGATTCAGATGACCATGTAAAATGGTGGTCCTGCCTCTTTCAGGGAGGTTAAATATAGAAGGCCACAAGTTTATTAGTTGTGACTGTGCTGTGTCACCCTCTCTAAATAAAGTTGATTTAAATCTACTTATATTTACATTCAAGAGAAAGTTTTTTACTGACATGTTTCGACAGTGACAACTGTCATCTTCAGAATGCAGGGATTGTGCTAGGATTTTGTAATGTGTGTCCTGGGACCCTTGTGTCTGGGCACATTGGGGTCCCTAACATATTTGATGGGATTCTAGATTGCATTCTTTGTAAGCAAGGAATTTAGTGCAATTGCAAGAAATGAAGCTCTCAGGTCCCGGGATGAAATCAAATTGTCAAAATGCATTTTCTATTAGTTGTTTTTTTTGCATAAAAATGCACCATTTCCACATTAATGTGAACCCTGGAGTGATTATACATAAGTACATTTCCATTTTTGATCCAATATTTAAGACTTGTTCACTTCTGAAGGGTTAGCCATAGTTCAGCATCAAAATATTCAAATACCAAAGGCAAAGTAAGGAACTGGAAGGTACAGCTTTAACAATGGCAAATGGTAAAAGTGAATTTGAAATGGAGTAATTACCTTATGTTCAATAGTTGTTTGCTGGGCCTTGTCAAGGTGTCTGTAATATCAAGTGAACAAGATTAACATAATTATACCCATTTTCATAATTACTCGACCCAGCCAACTAGCAATAATTCAAGTCTGGGTTTTTGGCTTCCATCAATCAAAGTTTCAACAGTCTGAGCTAGTAAATTTTTGATCAATGGCAGCCAGAAACCTTGTGCTGTGTTGGCAACTTAATTATGAAAATAGTCTAGCTTTGG
This sequence comes from Anthopleura xanthogrammica, assembly GCA_964019055.1. Lineage (NCBI taxonomy): Eukaryota > Metazoa > Cnidaria > Anthozoa > Actiniaria > Actiniidae > Anthopleura > Anthopleura xanthogrammica. Next base: position 14,968,616 of record OZ025209.1, on the reverse strand, counting down.
TACAAACAGCACCATATAAGGCATGGTGAACAAAAGATGTTTGTACCCAAGCTAGACCACAATGCACCATATTCCCTATCTCCGAAAAGTTCTATTAAATGCAAGAATGTTCACTTCATCTCAGATTGAATTTGTTAGTCAATCGTCAGTGTATTATATACATCAGACTGGGGCGACATTTTTAATCATCATAGATGACTGTGAAATGCTTGAACTATTTTTTACTTTATACACGTATTTAACAATCGAACTTGGAACAAGGATTGCTTTGTTGCAAAAATCCTTCAGGAGCAAAAAAAATCTTTGAAGCAACAAAGAAAACCAACAAACAACTCTATCCCCATTTGCAGTCAAAGAATAGACCTCTTTTTCTTGGGCGTAATGTTGTTTGGACCCAAAAGAATCCTATTCTCAAAGGAATGACATATGGTCTGAAACGGGCAAAATAAATGCCAGGGCTTGAAATAACGGCCAGTCATGATGACTGGCCAAGCTAGCTATATCTTGGTCATACCCTGTAAAGATTTAACCAGACAAGTTCCTATTCTGTCAGGACATTGTCCATTGACCAGCTGTTATTTTAAGCCCTGGACGCTAAAGCTAAAGAGATCTATTGAACCTAGAACCACAGCAGAACATCCATGAAAGCAACAAAATCCATACTTACACTTTGATTAAACGTGAGCCATCAAGTTTAACCCTGATTCTTTTGCCAACAATCTCACTTGGGAAGACAAGGTCCTCAAGAATGGCGTCATGTACAGCTGTGAGTGTTCGGCTGCAAATATCATGTTAAAATTTCGTGTTAATAAAATGTCTTGAGAATAAACTAGGAAGGTCCAGAATACTGTTTTATAGGCCCAGTTGAAATGTCGATCATCTCATGAGCCAACAATGCCATTGAAAATTATGGATAATAAGGCAGTCTTCTTTGATGTCATTCGGTTTGGCTCATGAAAAGAACTGGTTTGAACTGGCCCTTAAGACATTAAATAGTGTGGGGGAAAAAATTGCATTTTCAACATTACTTCTGAGATTTATATTTGTTAAAAATTCAAAAGAAATTTGAAAAGGTCATGATACCTTCTTGGTCTCTTTTGCTTCTGGTTTCGTGACTTTCTTGTTGGTTTGGGCAGGATTCTTCTCTAAGGAACAAAATTAAATAAATTTTCAGTCCAAATACAAATAAATTTATAGTTACTTTGCAATGGTACCCCATGTCTGCAAATAAGGCTATAATCTAACAGATCATCTCAGATATATTAAGTCAGTCAGTCAGAGTAGTTAAACATCAGACTGGGGCGACATTACTATCATCACAGATATACAGCCAAGGACCTCAAATACTATTAATAACATCATTCACTTAGATTCACCATTTTTGATACGTCTGTTCACTGGTCACAGACAAAGTATTCAATCGAGGCTGCAAGGTAGTTTCAAAGGATTATTCACATTTGAACCTTAGAGCCTCGACTGAATGCTTTGTGTTTGACTAGTGATCATATGTATGGAAAGTGGTGTGTATAATAAGCCAGTTCACAGTTTACGAATCGTTATCAGTGCGCATGTGATTTTATCCCAAATTTCTCACCTTCTTTTGTTTAAACCTTCTTTTGTTTTTAATTAAACAAAAGAAGGTGAGAAATTCAGGATAAAATCTCATGCGCACTGATAACGATTCTTAAACTGTGAATTGGCTTATTAACAAACAAACAACAAACAAACAAACAAACAAACAAATGAATAAATATATAATGGGAATTAACAATGGTTCCACAGAGTGGCTTTACTTTCACTGGAAATTGCAAACTCCAATTGGAATTTAGAAGTTGATTTTGTGGAGGGAGGAAAACTTACAATGGGAATCTCATTCAACTAACCTGTGCAACAACAACCACATGTTTTCCACTGAACTTCTTCTCTAACTCACGTACCAAACGGGTCTGTACAAGATAAAACATAATCAAGTTACATCACAAAGCAAAGGATACAAAACATACACAATACACATTTCAGTGCATTCATGACATGGATTCTCTATATTTATGCAGCATAACTTCTAAAGTATAATGTTAAAATCTAACAGATCATCTCAGGTTTATTAAGTCAGTCAGTCAGAGTAGTTATACATCAGACTGGGGCGACATTACTATCATCACAGATGACTGACAACTCCTAAGCAGGGCTTTCGGAATGTTTTGGAGTAGGTGGTCATAAATCTGAACTAGCTGGTTGTGATCGCGTAATTTTCTTATAGACCCAATATTTTTTTATTAAAAAAAACACAAAATAGCTGGTAGTTAACATCAAAGTAACTGCCGGCTTTATCTGAAAGCCCTGCTAAGAAAAATTATGTTTAGGATCAACAAAATTCATCATAACCAGCAGATTTACCATGTTCCATTTTTTCATCACACTATTTTTTTATGTGGCTCAACATACCTGGATCTTTTGGAATGCTCGTGCTTGTGGGACAGGAACGAAAATGATGATAGCTTTCTTGCCACCAACATCAACTTCCTAGATTAAGAATAAATCAATTAATTAGCTCACAACTAACCAAACATGTATGACAGAAATTTTTTTCATAACATTTTGATTTTAACATTTTATTGATACTCTAAAAAAACCTCTGGGCTGATCAAAGTGAAGGCATGGCTAACTTATAGATTAAATTGGGATTTAGCTTGCTAGGTTTTACAGAGGGAGGAAAACCCTTAAATCTAGGGAGAGACCTAACAAACTTCACTCACATGTGATTTTGAGTCCAGGAATCAAGTTAGGGAGCCCAGAAGTGAGAGGCAAGAGTGCAATGCTGCTACACCCCCCTTATTCCCTAAGATATCCAAGATCTCATGTAAAGAGTTTTATATATATAGGTTACCCTAGAACATTTTAGAAACATGTTACAGCACATGAAGACTACCATGACAAAATATCATTCAAATTATAACATCTACCTAGTATATATGCCCTAATCATATACTACGACTACCAGAATCCCTTGCACTTTTTTGTTAGTTTGTTGGAACTAAGTGTTTTACCATTTTCAATAGGTAAAAAAGTGATTGGAAAAAGTTGCAAAGCATACTGGTAGTAATAATAAATAACTAAAAGATTGTGTTGTATGGGATTTTTATATCTAAGAAATTTGATAAAAGTTATACATTTAGTTTTTATTTCCTTGAAGAAATTAATAAAGTTAATCACGAGCAACCACTACCACAAGTGACAAGATGTAAGTTTATTCCTTTGCTCACCTTTGCAGCCGAAATGTAAAGCTCACGAAGTTGGGCCTTCAAATCGGAATTCATTTCCAACTCCAGGATAGCCTACATAAATGATATGAAACGTTTTTAGCTGAAAATATTCCAATAGACACGTGAATGGAACAAGACTTCACGATGTAATCCACATCAGGCAAAATTTACTACAGTCACAGAAGAAACTGGTAATAAAAACAATTCAAAGGATATAATTAAATGAAGATGATTAGGACTCTTACCTGGGAAATACTCTGCTCGAATTCATCGGCAACTTCGCCTTGTGGCTTAACTATCTTAGCGCTAGCCGTAAACATGGCTGATCTACTAGAACGAAACAACAATAAAGTTTATCTTTCTCAATCTCAAGGAAAACCGAACCATCCAACTAAAATAAAAGCATCCATTGAAAGAATATGTATTGATTTATAACAGGGTGTATTTATTTTACGATTCTGCCAGTATTATTGTGATAAAAATACAGTTTATCTATGATGACTTTCATCTCTTCTCACCTCTTGTATGAGCGCCTGGGAAAAGAGGAAGACTGAGTGCGCGGTAGGACTATTCTTGGATTTTTCTACGCATCTGGGAAGACGAACTCCGCTGACCATAAATTAATATGTATTCTAAAACCACAGGGAGCCCATAACCGCACTTTCGACTATAACATATTTTGGATCAATTTGACTTCTCACATTCTAATCATTTGAATTAATTTTATAACAAACAAAAAAAAGAGGTAAAGTATTTTTCTAGCTAACAGTAGTAACGTTTCTTATTCATCTCGTTCCAGGTTCCTTGCCTTGACCCTCATTCCGTTACAAGTTGTGGATTTGGTCCCCACTGACCATAAAAGAATTATATCCTTTTCCCACCATTTCTTTTTCAACGATCCTCCTTATTAAAAAGCAGCGTATATGATTGGGAGGGAACTTGAATATTTTACACAAGAAATACATCCACCTGAATAAAATATCCCATACAAGTGCATTTATTTAATTCATATCATTCCTATATAAGTAACTGAGCATTATGTGCTTATAATTCTTATAGTCTTTAATATTAAAATAATTATAATTGTAAAAGTGGATTAACAGAGTTATTTGCAAATATGTGAACTATAAGAATATTAAATGTGCTTAATTTATTCTATAACATGTCTATATCAGTTACAAACATTAAATTATCCTATACATGAAACACTTAAAAAGAAATAATAGCAAGACTGAACCAAAACTTTTTGTTATACCCATTTTCATAATTATGCGACCAACACAGCCCAAGACGCCTGGGTCTTTGGCTGCTGTTGATCAAAAATTTACTAGCTCAGACTGTTGAAAATTTGATTGACGGAAGCCAAAAAACCCAGATGACTCAAATTATAGCTAGTCGTCTGGGTCGAGTAATTATAAAAATAAGTGTAAAGCTCAGCCCATCAAAAGTAAACCTATACATGCCAATTCAATAAAGAGAACAATGATATTTATGTTTATTGTGATTTCTGTTAAAGATACCAAAATTTCTTTCTTTGGTTGTTATATTTTAATTTCTAATGAATTTTTAAGTTATAGTGACTCACATGTAATCATGTCGAGCCATCTGGATTGGTTTTGTTTTTTTGTTTTGTTATCTTGATAATCGACATTGTTTCTGGTTGCCGAAACAATACCCCTGGTTGATTTCATTCAACCAATCAAGCGCTAGCACACTATATTTGTATTATTATTCGTCAACCCCTTCAGCAGGTGTACCAGTAAACGTTATGGCTCACACAAACATTGGTTGGTGGGACTGTGATTGTGATTCAGTGCCTTCATGAGTCATAACAACTTCAGGTATACCTAAGTCACGGGGAATTAAAATTTTTCAATTGTTGGATCTATCCAAGTATTATTTTAATAAATTTATTCAATCAGCCTAAAATAGAACAACTTGCAAACTTGGACTTTTTCCCCTGGGTTCGTTGTTTGTTTGGTTTGAGGGTGATGATTTCTCCTGTACCACCTTGCTGACTAGTTGGTTTAGAATTGTTGTTGGAGGCCTGTCCTTGCTGAGTAGCTCCTGTACTAAAAAGCCCTGCAACTAAATAAACAAATGTAATATTTAAAATACCTCATAGATCCCTTGTTAAGAAGCTCAATTTGGAGGACAAAACAAAAGAATTTCAAATCTTCTTAGAATTGAAACCTACTGTTTTGTCCTCCAAATTGGGTTTGCATTCCGACAATTTTTGGAACATGTTAATGTCATGATTTTGGAGGTAGCATCTTTTGCATCAAATTCATGATTTTGTAAAAAAAAAAACTAAATTGAACCATACCGAACTTCAATCATTCGATTGATTTCGGTTGTGTTCATCAATCATACATATATATTAAACTCACCAAAATGTCCAATTATTTTGATAATGTTCAATTGCTAAACCAATTGCTAAACAATTTATTGAACGATTGAATTTCATTGAGTTTGATTGAATTTTTGTTCAGTTTTGTTTGATGAGTTACACTGGGAGAAGTGTGGAATACAGCTGTGGTGGTGTAAGGGTGAGAGTGTCCATTACATGTATTACTGTACAATTATAGTAGTTTATTATGTACTTTATTATGTAAATTTCAATGACACTGTCTAATTATCAAGTAAAATTGTCATCTTACCACTTTTTTGATTGGTGGTAGGTTCCTCCACTTCAGTGTTATGTAGAATATCTAGATATCTATCAGACAGGTATTGGAAAACTGAAAAAGGAGAAAACATTGTTATTTACAGTCAAACTAAGAAAACCATGAACACCTAAAATATGTTTATTTGGACCGTTACATTTAAAAAATATGTTTCCCACCGCCATGAAAAGAGTTTGTATTGAATCCTTTTGTGTGTCCGTCTGTCTCGATTAGAAATCTCTAATTTCTCGAGAATAAAATCAAAATATGAAGTTTGAAACTTTTAAATGGGAAAAAACTTTGCGTGACCACGCTGTGATCAAACACATAAACATTCCAGACATGTTTTAGGTGTTCACGGTTTTCTTAGTTTGACTGTAAATTTGCATAATAAAGAGTGATGAAGGTTATATTCACTTGCTGAACGCTCGCAGCTAATCAGAAGTGTTATATTGAGTAAAATGTATAACAATAATTATATGTTGTAACATACCATCGTTAACATTAAGATCCTCTTTAACTGAAGTTCTGTAAAATTTTAATCTCAATTTTTTTGCTAGTGATTCAGCCTCATCTCTGCAAAGTCAAGATCAAAGAGACATGAATGAATGAATGAATGAATGAATGAATGAATGAATGAATGAATGAATGAATGAATGAATGAATGAATGAATGAATGAATGAATGAATGAATGAATGAATGAATGAATGAATGAATGAATGAATGAATGAATGAATGAATGAATGAATGAATGAATGAATGAATGAATGAATGAATGAATGAATGAATGAATGAATGAATGAATGAATGAATGAATGAATGAATGAATGAATGAATGAATGAATGAATAAATATTACTAAATAATGCCTCAATAAATCATTAGAGTTTCATGTGCTGTGATTGGTCAGGTGACTAGGGATTATGAGATGATATTCACTGCTTGAGCACAGTCATTATGAGGTTTGCCAAAAATTAACTAGAGCAGAAGTGATACTAAAACTTTTTAATTAACAATTATTATTCACCTCGGGTTCAGTGAATATGATGAATATTTACCTCAACTATCTCTCGGTAAATATTCCCTTCCCCTGGCTTTGGTAAATAATTGTTACCGGTAATCATGCCTTTTATGCAAAGTAGCTGAGGAGTATGGTTGTAATATGTACTTACGGTTGGACAACAGCTTCATCAATTAAATCAATTTTATTTTGTACTAGGACCATTGGTATATTCCCACATTCAACTTCGACCTAAACGAATACATCCATTTGTTGCATTAGTCATTATGAAATATTGTCCTTTCACTACATATATTTCAAAAAGTAGCCTTTTCAATCTAATAGACCTCCTTAGCTTGGGTGTAATGTTTTGCTCATTTAAGACCATGTGTCATTCCCTTGAGTATCATTTCTTTGCTTGGATGCAAATGAAACAAAGAATCCTATTCTTAAAGGAATGACACATGGGCAAAACAAAGACCCAAGCTAAAGAAGTCTATTGCTTGTGCGCTTACTGTAACATAACACGTACAATGTCTAAAATGTTATTGTACATGGGGATAACCATATTATTTACGTTTGTTTCTTCCACAAATTTTTTTATTAAGTTGCCGAGCTTTCACACTTCTAGTACATCTTCAGAACGAAAAGTAGAAGTTGAGGATTTGACAAGATGTTTTTTGCACAACAGCTATATTTTATCCAGTCCCAAATCAACCTGAAACCCAAGGCTTAAAATAACAGCCAGTCATCGGACAATGTCCTGCCAGAATTGAAAGTTGTCCATCAAAGTGTTACCTTGCCAGTTATCTTGAACAGTGACACTGAGCCAGAAAGAAGGTATGGCTGAGCTAAAATTAACTTGACCAGTGATCATGACCAGCAACTGACGGGCTGTTATTTTAAGCCCTGGGAACCAAGGCCTCATAGTAACTCATCCAAACTCAGCAAAAGAGTGCATGGCAGAAACTCCTCTTGGGTGGATCGTGGAGAAGGGGAGACTAAAATAATTTACCTTTGATTTCCAAGTCTCTATAGCATCAAATGAATCCCTATCTACTGTTGAGAATACTATAGCACATGCCTGGGCACCTAAAAATCAATAATAATGTAAAAAATTCATGTTAAATCTAAATTTTAATCTACAAAGGTTGCCCATCACAGCAGAAGTTGAAGTTAGATTTTATTACATCAAAGGAATTAGAATCTTTAAATGTCACGGAAAATTCTTAACTGGCATTCTTGATGTCCTCTAGCTCAGTTAGGGAGGGATTAACCAAGTACACAGACATCCTTAGGGTTGTCACAGTGTTCCTCTAAAAAATAATTGATGACAGACAAGTGCTTTCACCACTACACCACCTGTGTTCCTCTCATGACGACCCTAAGAATGTCTAAGTAGGAGGCAAGGGAGGGATGGATCAGTAGGCCTTTTGCAACAATATAAAAACCCAGGTCGAAAATTGAGGATGAAAAGAATGAAAAGTCACAGGGATAAATAATTTCCCATAAACTTGAAACTAAATAGTTTTTTTTCTCTCTTATTAACCCTTGTTTTTTGAACCATTCTTTTTTTGTGCCCTGATCCTATCTATAAGTACTCTTTGAATACTTTTCTTAGAAACCAGACAATACAGTACATCAATATTCCAATCCAAATTCATTCTTCTTTCCCCCTAGTTACTGTTGCTACTTCAACAGACAAGCTAAAATGTGTTTTTGATATACAGCATGGAACAGACATCAATTGCTGAACATTGTAAATGTCTGTCGTAGAATAAAATTTATTAATGCATTCTAAAGGTACATTAAGATCAAAATCAATAACTACTATAAATCCTTATAAATTCAAGCTTGTTTGTCAGACATTCTATATTCCATTGGGGAAAACTACCAATTGTTTGATCGTCACTCAAGCAAAACTGGGATTGGTGTATTCTTCTTATAGATACATGTAGCTCTTAACTGGATTAAACCTGAGTCCTAGGCATTATTATGAAAGTATTAAGTATGTTTTTTTAGTGTTTATGTTTTATATTCTAATACTTGGATAGAGTATTAATCTGTCTTATTGGATTATCCCTTTAAGCTAAAAATGGACAACTTACTTGACATTGGGAATTATCTTGCCAAAAAAGTAAAAAATGAATTAAAGTAGACTTCAGAAATCCAGCGATCTGATTGACATGTTGCAGGAAATAAGTTTTTAAAAGCTTAAAAATATAATTCTGTAAACCATGAATTCATATGGATTTTAAAAGGCTACGAGTGTTGGTCTGTCTGAGGGTTCGTACTATATCTTTCTCCACTTCAGACTAATGCTTAACCAGCTGAGCAGGGATTGATAATTCATATAAACCCCTTGCAGCACTTCAGAACGCAGCTCAATTTGGAGGACAAAACAATAGGTTCCAATTCTCAGGAGATTGAAATTATTTTGTTTTGTCCTCCAAATTGGCATGTTTTATTATAAAATAGTTCAGATATAACGCATGTTCTGATTGGCTGATAGCCGTGTTTACATAAGGCAATGTAAACACGGCAATTTCAATATTTTATAAAACAAATAGAAAACGTTATGCAGTGTTTACATAACCTGATATAACACTCGGGAAAGTTTGAGAGAAGTCTTGAGCACTGTGTCAACCTCGCCTGCAGCTTGGTTTTACACAACAGCTCTCGACTTCTCCCAAACTTTCCTCATGTTTATATCAGGCTATGTAAACATGGCAAACGTTTTCTATTTGTTAAACATCACATGCAAAGGGTTTATTCATAAACTTGATCACTAAGACAGAAGGCTCTTCTTAAAGATGAATCACCAAACATACATAGATTGATATGAAATTATCATAAATTTTCCGTTGCAAGTTGAAAACTTGATAATACTAGAAAAAAGCCTTCAGCTTACTGCAATTCTCCATACTCTGCAAACTCGAATAGTTTCAAGATACCCATTGGATACACCTAGAGGCTTGGTGAATATGGTAAATATTACCTCAACTACGTCTCAGTAAATACTTACTGATATTCTGACACTTTGCCTACGGTAAATAATTATTAAAATATTTAATATATAAGATGCAGGATACAATATCTCAGACAACTGGAAAGAATTATAGTTTGGAGAAACGATGCCTTTCATAAGAATTTGCCAACGTGTCTCATACAAGTTGCTGCTCACTTCAGTACAACGCTTTCAAGATTAAACAATGCCATGTTTTGAGTCATATTACAATAAAAACATCCAAAATATGTTTATCTAAAGAGGCCTTGCCTTTTCTTTCTAAAGTACTTGCTTTTCAAAGACCACAGCACAAAAATTTTCATTGAATTTTAACTCCTAAAACATCTAAAGTCAGTTGATGAAGAAAATAGGCAACTAATTGTAATTTTAAGTTCCAAGAAAGGAATTTGAAAACAATAAATATACTTCAAAGCATTATTTACAAAATATTTCTTTATTCTTCAAGTTGAGTGCAGTTCAAGATAATCCAAAAAAAAAATCCCCAAAGCACTCACTGTACTTAAATCAAAATACAAAAAATGTATTGAAAATATATTTATAAGCTTATGTAATTTTGGTTTACAATGATAAATCCAAAGTAAAATAACAACATTCTCCATCAAAAGAGAATTGATAATTTTGACTACTCTACGTACAATACCGTATTGATACTCTTATAAGCTTGAAAAATACTAAAATTCGAAAAGATTTCAGAAAAGGAAACCTCTATATCATTAAAATATAGTTTGAGGCAACTATTTTCATTATGAAGATGTTTTTATTTTACAGGAAAATTGCGTTAGTGTACAACAATATTATGTCCTATTTTTTTTAAAAACCTTCACTTAAAATCCAGAAGAGCACATAATTTATTATTTCGTAAAAAAATTGTGATTATAATTGTGGATGCAAAAACCCGTAACGATCACAATCTACGGGATATTTCTTTATATTCTTTGTTGAATATAATAAGAAAAGATAATTGTATAGAGAATGCGAAGATTTATCATACCTCGATAATATGCCTTTGTTATAGCATCAAATTCTTCTTGTCCGGCAGTATCCCATAACATCAGCCGTATATCTTCCCCATTTATGCTAAAAAACATAAAATACAGCTTTCTTAAAAACCAAATAAGCATAAATGAGGTGCTTTTGAGTTACTGTTAAACGATATTCATTTAAGTTTATGCAAACAGTAATAAACTTGCAAATTATAAACTGGTTGGTGTCTCCCTCAAACCGCCCTGATTGACTCGCCAATCTTGATATATATATTAATAACTAATAAAGAAGGATAAAATTTACCTTATCTGCCGTTCAAGGAAGTCTACACCGATAGTTTTCTTGTAATCTTTGGTGAAAATCCCTTTACAATATCGTTGAATCATACTGCTCTTTCCAACTGCACCATTGCCTACGACCACAACCTTGATAGCCACCTCAACATCTTCTTCTCTCATATTAATAACCGCTTAGGATACTCTCGTCTTTTAACGACAAACCTGAAGTTACACGCCTTACTCGGGAAGATTATAAGGACTTCTAACGGCAGGAAATCCAAAACATTCAAGCTCGCATTTTCTTGGAATTTCTAAAAGATTCGTGAGGCAAGTGTGGTTGGTGAAGACGAATAGAGCCCAAAATTCTCCAACTTTGAATGCCTAAACTGTAGTGATCTAAATCAAGTTTGGTTCTCCTGACAAGATATCAATTTGAGGGATACTAATTAGGCTTAGTTTTAAAGTCTTTAGGCGAAATTTGTCCACATGTTCAAGGTAGAATTTCTTCCACGAAGCTTCTTGTTTCTCTATCTCCACCTTCGCGGTCCACAATGCAATGCAAGGCTGATATATAGCTTGATCTGTTACTATGGAAACACACGCTCATAATAATAGCGCGCGCGCTTATAAAATCCATCGATTACTTTATCTGACATTTTTAAATGTACTTGTAAAAGAAGCAGTTACATTTACATGAAATCTTCATAATAATCGTTTAAATTTGACTTCAAACTGATAGGGAAGTAACGAGGGTATGCGTTGTCATAATGTTTGGCTCAAATTTCACGCTTATCAAATTACCACCGTTAAGAATTTGATGACCTGATCTTTTTGCACGTACTGTCGTCAAACTTGTTTAGTTCTAATCTTTCACGAAGTGTAGGTCTAAATATAAGGGAAAATTTGCCCTGAAGACTGACAGTTGTATTATGCATAGCTATCTAGTACTGATTCGCGCGGGCAGGCCAGGGTCATCGAGATAGCGAGAAAGACACTTCAACGCCCACCAGCCTCGGGACTAAATCAGTTTAGAAGAGTTTCATAGTCTGCAAACAATGCAAAGACCTCTTAATTTACCTTTCCCATTTCAGATCAGACCACGTGTCATTCTCTAGAGTATCATTTCTTTGCTTATGAGTTGCACATGAGAAGACACATGAGCATGGATACACAACTGATACAACTCAAACAAAGAATCTTATTCTCAAGAGGCAGGTTGAAATCAGGGAAAACATTACGCCAGGGTAAATTGAAGGTCTGATTAACGTGAAGTATATAGAAATACTAGTTATACAATGGTTTCGAGTGGCATACCGTGGAATATCCCACGAGTCACTTGTGAGTTTCTAGTATAGGAGCATTTAGGCGAGTGTGTATACAAAGAAAATACAAGTGACGAGTGGGATATCCACGGTATGCCTCGAAAAACCATTGAAAAACCATTTTATCCCACATCAGATTGAAAATACAAATGCGTATATTCAACGCGCAGCGCATGATGGGAAGCAAGAGTGAAATACCGACGAATATACAACGGCTTTCATGCTTTCTGATTAGCTGTATTTTCTATGATGTGGGATAATATATGCATGCACCCTGTTTTTCGGAATTAGACGAAGCCTTTATGTACTACTGACCTCGGTACGTATCATGGATGCTGCGCCTGTTCATGTCTGACCCATACAGGACTTTGCCTTGGCACGTAAATCCAGTAATCCTTTTCCGCGTTAATCTAGAAATTATTCTAATCTTCTAGCGTCTCCTTTATGTGTTACTGTCCTTCTACTCTAACCGCGGTCATCCAGAGTTCGTTGAGCAATCAGATTACGACTGAATACAAAAACAAGAACAATAGAATTCAAGTTCATACTTCTGTGCACGGTTGTTTCACATTAAACGACAATTTCTATGGCTGGATTTACTAAATAAGAAATGTGTTAAAACTCGTAATCTGATTGGTCAACGAACTCTGGGTGACCGCGGTTAGAGTAGAAGGACAGTAAAGTCAAAGCGGAATTTACGCAGACACAAACACGCACAATGAAAAACTGATTACTTGTTGTAAACCAGAAATGATAAGGCTGCTTCCCACATGCATCTTGACATCGCACTGAAGTGGTTTTGAAATTTTAATTTTATCAAAAGAAGACTGATATATATAATTTAGCTTTTATTAAAATTAGCAACTAGTCGAATTGTATATATTATTTTCTTTTGCCATATACAAGGAAGCAACTGATGGATGATTAGTTAGGATATGTAACTGTCCCGGCAAATTACACTGCTGATGACCGCAATACTATTTGGACTGAAAATATTTCCTAGGCAATGTGCATCAAAACTCACAAAGCACTCTGGGAAAGTGAGTTCTTTAAAAATGTAACACGGAAATCAAAGGAACTATCAGAAAAAAATACTCTGTTATTTTCGTCTGCTAAAATCCTTTTATTTCCATAGAAAATTTCGAAGGAAAAATTATCAGATGAATTTTTAGAGGAGCCAAAAAGGCGTAAGAACTCACTTTCCCAGAGTGCTTTTTGCTAGGATTTCGAGCTCATGCACATTGGCTGTTAGCTGGATTTTGAAAATGTTTCATATATTACCCATAAAGCACTTTGGTCGTGATGAACTTCAGGAAGTCACTCAGGAAGTCACATCCAACCATGTTGGATGGCCGCGCGCGCGCTGAAAACAACTGAATCTCTTTCCAGGTCAAAACTAGACTGTTTTTAGAATTCTTTATCATATCACATCATATGAAAGAAATAAGTGATCTTGTTGTTTCTGTCATCCAACATGGCTGATGTCAAGTGATCGTACAAATACTCTCGGCCTGGCAACTCTTTCTTCGAAACAAAGGGACCTTCAACGGCAGCCACGCTGTACAGTTGTAGGACAGGACTCTACACTGACAAGAAATTATATTTTTCGAAGGAGAAAAATTCTATAAATGTTTGTCCTACAACATGGCGGCCGTTGAATCCCTCTATATTCTAATTTCAAATTGTTCCCTAATACATTGCGGTTTTGGAGGTAACCAGGTTAAAAAACCGCTCGTATTATGTTGAAGGCTGATCATGGTAAGAAGATTGTTGTAAATGCATCTTATGATATTTAAAGATGTATAAGCAGCCAGAAACATTAAAAAAAAGAATTTGAAGAAGTCTATAAAGTACATTTTGAGCACTTCTTCATGAGTCAATGCGTTTTCTGTAACTCCTTGATGTCTTTAATGCGGGAAAATATCTCACGGAATAAACTGATAATCAGTATTTTACAGATATAAGCAGGTATAGTGTACATTCGATTGAAGAACGTTTAATTTTATGACACTTTTTGACCGGCTACTCCCCAAACCGCAATGCATTGTGGGCAATGTGAAAGTAGAAAAGCTCATAAGGCAAGCTTGAAGACGGCAAACAAAAGACCCATTCAGTGAAGCGACGGATGCAAGTCAAGGTCGTTTAATTTTTCGAGTCATTTTGATATTAAGTGAGTGGGTTTTCAGTTCCGTCGACGGGAACTGTCATTGAAGGTGCAAAACAATCGTAAACAGTGGATACAAACTATCATGCAGCTAAATATTGGTCTATTTTATTTGATGCTTTTTTCTTCTCGGAATTAACGAGGATACAACTGAGATAATAAAAAGGTTAACTGGTCACATATAAGGTATAACATATAAGAAACAGGTTTGTCAGATATAACACAGATAAGTTCGAAGACTCGAGAAATGAAAAACAAATTAAAACGTACTAAAAAATGTGTCGAAAATACTGCCTGTCTCTTGCAGACTGACGTCAAATTAAAGATGACCGAACATAAGCCTTTTTTCAACTATTTGAGGAAACGCAGAGGGAAAAATATGTTCAAACAGAAAAAAAGGCAACAAGAAAAGATGGTATACAGGTCCTGCTGTCAAGTGTCACGTGACATTTCACACTTTTCATTAACGATTTTTTATTTTTTATTTTTTTCTCGTAGAGAAAATAAAGATTTAGACTTAATTGAGGACCGTAGTGCATTTAAAAATACCAACATTAAAAAGAGAAGAGAAGAGAAGAGAAGAAAGGCCAGCGCATATTAAGTCGGTGATGATGTTGTTATGCCTTTGTGGCTCAGTGAAATTGAGTGAAGACGTGCTCAAGATTTCCTCTTTTTACACGAAAACAATTCATCAAAATAAAATGAGACAACCAAGGCCAGACAGGTGAATAGTAATAAATATACATAAGATGACCAAAAAAAAAAAATTGAATCAGGATTTTTGAGGCATAAATCTTATACCACGACAAGCTTAACAATGATTAGACTCGAGTGTTATTCACAAGCTGTGCTTGTATTCGAAGTAACCACATACTTCGCTTAGCCATATAACCCATTCATAACAAGAGATCACTGAAAACCAGTCTAAATATAAAGATGACTGAACTACTTTAGTTTAGATAAGAATGGAATTTCCAAACATCAGAATAATTGATAATATTGTGAAGGGGAGTGACGTCAATGAGAAAGACACGTGACTTCCTATATGAACACATACCAGTCTATCAATTCCAATTCCATCAATTAGACCTCGGCTCCTTCGAGCAAAATACATTGAAAATAAAAGAAAACATGATAGAATAAATATAATTCACTTCATATTCCATTGGCAATCATTCTGGCTATTTTAAGACCGAGGAAACGGTCAGTAGTTCGCGATTTGAATTACGAAGATCCCGACGATATTTTCGGAAGCAAGTGATAGATTATTAATCTCCAGTATGAGTTGTATTGTCTCTGATATTGTAATGATTATCATAATATTTTTCTATCGAAATGATATGAAAAAATGCATTATTCGGCAGTCCATCATTTATATTTGGTGTAGCACTTGGCCAAGTATAGAAAGACATATCTATAAGATGATATAGTTTACTTAAAACGCATATTTTTTTGATCAAATTTATGATACGGCTTGTAATTTTTTTGTGGTAGTTTTGGATCTTCTTGCGGCATTCCTTTTTACTTACTTTCTTTCTTTCTTTCTTTCTTTCTTTCTTTCTTTCTTTCTTTCTTTCTTTCTTTCTTCCTTTCTTCCTTTCTTCCTTTCTTTCTTTCTTTCTTTCTTTCTTTCTTTCTTTCTTTCTTTCTTTCTTTCTTTCTTTCTTTCTTTCTTTCTTCCTTTCCTTTACACTTTTTTCTTAATACTTTATTCCTACCCTGCTTTCTTTGCTTTCTCACGGGGAGTTCTATTCTCAGTTCTGTCTTTTTCTTCTTTATGAAAATGTTTTATCATCACAAAAAATAAAAAATAAAAATAAAAAAAAAACAAGAAAAGACATCAAGAAAAAACAAGACAATATATTTTTGACTGGTTACGTTCCATAAATAGAAGTCAGGAAAAACAATTTAATGTTTTTCTGGCGAATTACACCTGTAAGTCTGTTCATAAAAACACAGACAGTCGAATTATGTTAAAATGAAATACTTAATAACTCAAAACTGTAGAAATGAGCAAAACACTTTTATGTGATGTTGTAGCCTCAATGTGCTGTTCATTAAGGGGTATTTACGTCAGAAGATTTGTAGAGAGACCTGTCATTTAGTAAGTGAATGCTGCGACCTTTACTGTCTTTGGTCAAATTCTACAACAAAATGACGGACCCAAGAAGGAATTCATTATCTTTGGAAATAGGATGTATTTTGAGGTGAAAAATACAATCATTTTCACAGATACGAATAAAATGAATAAAACATTGTTTGGAAATTTTTGTGTGATTTAATTTCACTTCAACATTGTGATAATTTCAACGAAATATGTACATACGCTTTTACTAAAGCATTGACCAATCAGCGCGCAGAAAACGGCATAATTCTCTGCACGATTAATTTTTTTCGCAGGATTCAGGAAAAACTGATTATTCTATTTGCTGTTGGTGGGCGCCCAAGTTAGGTAAATGTCCTAATGTTTAATTCATTCAAGCTTCTTTTGCTATGCGTTTTGTTCATCGGCTTCCTGAATAAATTATTTATTTCTCGCCTAAGCGAATACGAATCAGGAAATCAAGGTTTCTGGCAACGATAAGTCAGGTTTTTTGTGAGCTTTTTTCGCTCGTTTGTAAGATGAAACGTCTATAACATCGTTTCTTTTGAAGCTATGAACATCTACGAAATATTGAAGAGTTTTCGGGCTCCTCTGAGCGAAGAACAAGCTTGGGCTGTGTGTTATCAATGCGCCGGGGAGTTGATATCGAAACGAGAAGAGAGTTTTGAGAATTTACAACCACAGTTCATTGATGTCAGCCTTGAAACCACACGAATACGTAAAGATGGATCGATTGAATTGACTAGAGTTTCTTCAAAAAGATCACCGCAGAAGACGGAAGACGTTTTGTTTCGACTAGGAAACCTTGTCTATGAGTGTTTGGATTATGGCATGGAAGCATTTATGGAAAGAGAATTGAATCCTTCGCTTGAAAGACTAATACTGGACATGACGTGTGAACCGGGAGACGAGGGGATATCTGTGCCCGAAGAGTTCGAAAGGAAACTACAAGGAATCAAGGATGGTAGTTTATCGCGAAGAGAACGACGACTTTCAATTAAAGGAGAATGTGGAAAAGAGATTAATTTGGAGATGGTTTTGCAAAGGTGTACAGACCATTTGACAGAAGATATTTCGGACCCTCAGGGACATTTTAAAGCAGTTTGTCGGGCACTAGTGAATGAAGCTCTAGAACTGTCAGAATTTCTGCGTCAACTTTATAATGGAAGTACGCTAGTGTCCCAAAGCTGGGGTCGGGGAACTGGTCTTACCAACTGGGCTTATTTGCAAAGTTTGCATGCTTCTGAATGGGCTAAATTGTGGCTTCAAGCGATGAGAGAATTACGAGAGGGTGTTACTTTACGACATGTTGCTCATGCTAAGCTTCCACCTGTTTCCTTCGAGATGACTCCATTTGAAATGCTCTTAGATGATATACGCTATCATCGATTCCAGCTCAACCATGTCTCTGTAACGACTCAACGAAAAAAGGAAGACGCACATGATATCATTCTAGACTTCATTCGCTCAAGACCGCCTCTTTCCAAGACCTCAGACAGAAAAATGAACCCAAAGCCTAAAGGAAGTCCAAACCTACACGAAAAACTACTGAATGAAATTCGCAAAGGTAAACATTTGAAAAGAACACCCGAGCCCTCCCTTAAAACAGTGAGGGAGATATATTTTGAACAAATATCTCCAAGCCCAGAGGGATCGCCGTATGTTACTCCAAAGCGCAAATGCCTCAAACCTGAAATTCAATTAGCAGAGTCAATTAGCCGTTGGGATTCACCGTCTCCTGTATCTGAGCACAGTCCGATTGAATACGAACTTCATTCCCCAAAGATCAATCTTTTTGAGGTGGATAATTCGAGCCCTATTGAGAACTCAGAATGTAGTTCAGGTAGTTTTAAGGCAACTTGCTACGAGCTTCAAAAGAAGCGAAATTACAGTTCTTCAAGTGTAAGTTCTGTTGAGGAAGACTGCGTGCAGAATGTTTGTTTTCGCACGAGCTTTGATACTCTCCCTTACGACGACCGCCCGCTTTTCCCGCCATCTCTTCGCTCCTTGCAGAACCTGAAAGTCACCTCCAAGATCTATATGACCCTGAAGGAGCTCAAACACATGAGGAAAACGCTTGCAAAACTAGAGCTCGAAGCCCTGAGCCCTGATGACCCGCTGTTCAAAGACCTGCGCAGTGGGAAACTTTGCTTTTGTTGCCAAAAACGAAAGTTCTCCTTATTTGGTAATTGGTCACGTGGATGTGAGATCTGTGAAAGTAAAGTCTGCATCTACTGTATTCACAAGTTAGAGCCTTCAATGAGCTACGTGTTTCTGGAGAACTCCGATATCGATCGTAGAGATTCTGGATTCTGTGATGGATATTGGCCATTCACACCAAGTATTCCTACGACACAGAGCTCGCCAAGTCTAGGAGCTGCACTCACAGAGACAAAAACTCACAAGGTTTGTTCGTCTTGTAAGAGGTTTATTTCTATGTACTGTTAGATGGTAGCTAAGCAACAGTCAGATACAAATGTACTGTTGTTAGATGGTAGCTAAGCAACCAAAATAATCAAATCAATATCCTCTGGAATGCTTTACATATATTTGAAGCAAATTATTTCTACTTTAAGAAAACATATATAATTTAATAATTAGGTCTGAATCGTAATATCATATCTATCCAGAAAGAGTAGAATATCAGAACACCAATATAAATTTATTTTCTGCCCCGTGATTTGTTGGTGTTAAAAATATCTCAGTTTATCTCAGTAAAGTTAGTTTAACGCGCAAAATTACGAGCAACAAAATGCCGGATCGTGTAACGTGCCGCGCAACAATGTTGCGTTGCAAGCTGCAGTGTAAATGTTCTTAGTATTACAAAATTTTGTTGTACGACTTTGCTGCGACTTTTTTTTTCCAAAGTAGAAGCTCTTTCTACCCTCTGCAGCAATGAAAAATTGTTGTGCGCGGGATGGTTATAACGGCAAGATTCACACTGCAAATTGCAACACAACATTGTTGCACGACAAGTTTCACGATTTTGTTGCTCGTATTTTACCGCACCTTGAAGTTAGTTATTGCGTTGAATAATTAAGATTGAAAGTAGGTTGTTCAATTGTTTAGGTTAATTTTAATTACTGTTTTGCATTTATGCCAATTGGGTCAAATATGTGGTAAAAAAAATTACCCTAGGCTGGACTCTCGGCAAACAAACTAGCGACCGATAGACCCCTTGGTCAAAGTAGCTCAATTTGGAGGACAAAACAAAAGAATTTTAATCTCCTGAGAATTGTAGCCTATTTTAGTCCTCCAAATTGAGCTGCATCCCTAAGTGCTGCAAGGGGTCTATAGAACACTCTCAAATCTATTTTAAGGTGAGACTAGAGCTAATGTGCAAGAAAAGACCAAAAAAATCACACTTTTCTCGATGGAATTTCGACATTTTTGTATTTTTCTGTTAGCCTAGCATCCAACATAATTTTGAAAGGGAAAAGCATGAATATGAACTTATAATATTTGCATTTAAAAAAAACGCATTAAGACAATTGAGATATCTAGCCTAGATTACTCCACACGAGACCCAGGGTGGGGTACATGTATATATATATATATCACATTTACTATTTGCTCGAAGCAAGCTAAGCTGAATTCATCTGATATACCTCTTTTCATTGCGCATGCGTTAGGTCCATGGCATTTTATCTAATTTCATTGCACTCGCACTTGAGCTCTAGCTAGTGATGGTGGACTCATTGAAATTTTGAAAATCAGTCGTTGATCGACTGACAAGCACGATTGGTACACCAATGGATTCTTTTTGACCATTAGCGACATGGAAGCCTCACTTTTACTACTCTATTCAAAAATCATCTAATTCTGCTCCACTTATTCCATTCTCCATCTTATCATACATTTGAACACATAGCACAGTGCTGCGTCTGTTCTCCCTTCAGTCACGCCATAGGTCAAGCACACCTTGGCCACACTTGTGTCACGCTCTATGTCTTGTCACACTTGCCTACTTCTCGCGAGCTTTGGTAATTTTTTGTCACGCATGCGAGCGCATTTTTGTCGCATTTCTGCTACAAATTTTGTCACGCACAAGTTTCATAAATCAGCAAAATTTTTTTGCATATTCGAAAAATTATTTTCAGTATATTTTCTTGTTATATTTATTTTTTTTGTCTGTACATATATTAGATATGCCATGCATGTAGAGATGAGAAATTTCTATAAAAATAATATATCTATCGAACTAGTTGTTCATGCTACGTTAATGTATATTTGTAAATTAGAAAAAAAGTTGGTTATTTTGCATAGACTGAAGTTTTGCTCCTCCAGTCTCGTTCTGAAGTACATCAGAACGAGTCTGCATAGACTTCATCTTGACAATAAGTGAATAGCGACTAACTGGCTTAGCCATAGCGTGGTCAAAATTAAATGTAGTCAGATCTAGATATGATAATAATCAGTGTAAAACCAGCTAATCAAAATTATAAAATGCCTGAGAAAAAATTTAAGATTAATGTTACACTAGACGATTATTTGCAACGACGATTTTTAGTCGATTTTTCAGATCAAAAACCGAAGTCGAAATTGCGCTAAAAGAATCGTTCCGTCTAGTATATTACATGACATCTTTTCGCGTAATAGGCCCCTTGCACGTGACAACAAGAGCAGCTCAATTTAGAGGGCAAAACAAAAGAATTTTAATCTCCTGAGAATTGGAACCTTTTGCCCTCCAAATTGAGCTGCATTCCGACGTGCTGCAAGGGGTATATTGCTTTGTGCGAAAAATCGTCGTTGCAAACATCGCCTACAGTGTAAGGAAAAACATAACCTATAATGGAAGGTGGTAGAGTTAGAAGCGAATAACTTTTAGCAGTATTCAGCTGGTCTGATGTTGCCATCATCATTCCACCTGGTGTGGTCACAAGATGATGTTATAAAGTTTGCTTTAATTCAGTTACAGTTGTTAGCATCAGCACATTGATGATGCTTTTGGCGCGCGTAATATTTAAAAATTCTATTGTCAAAGAGAAAATGGAATGGTGTATACAGCTATTTCAAACTGAAGAAGGTTGGTGAAGGCTTCGTTGCATGTTGCAAGTTGCAAGTTGTATGTTGCATGTTGCATCAGTGTTGCATGTTGCATGTCCAAAATGCACTATGAGTGATGTGAATTCAATGAGCGAAAGGTCACAACAATGTGGGATTTCCACAAACTTTGTCTGCAGGTTTTTCCAGCATATTTTCTTCTGTGCTGACATTATTTACATATTAATATAATACATTGCAAGCTTAGTAAGCAACATGCAACGTGCAGCATCAACAAGCAACATGCAACAAGACCTTCACCAACCTCTTTTAAAATAGCTGTATACTTCTTGTACCAATGTAACTCATTGAAGAGTCCCTGAATAAATCATTTCAACTCTGTGTGTAATTCGTTGTTTTCAGTTAGAGGTACCATTTTGGAATGATGCATGATGGTAGAGGATGCGAGGAGGACATCATGTACTTGGATCACTAAAAAATTGAGCATAAACTAAGTCTGAGCTATAAGCTTTTTCCTCATTATCCTCCTCCTATTTCGCGTTACTAGGGGTCCTAGTATAGGGTGGCCGTGACCCCCCCCCCCCCCCCTGTCGAAAAGGAGCGGTAATAGATGATAAAACAATCTGGTTTTAAATATGTTTTCGTGGGTGTTAAGTTTTAAAATGAAAAGAATAACGAGAAATTGAGTTAATATTTTTAAACGTTTTAATATTTCGGCCGACATCCACTGGCCATCATCAGTATTAACTGAATGATAACTCAATTTAATTTGGATTTAGCGATAAAAAATAATGGAATTTGATGCGGTTCTGATAATGATACGCCCCTGCATGGATACTGATTACTAAAAATCCTATGACATTCTGACCACTTATTTTTCACCTATTTAAAAAAAGGTTGTCGCAGCTGAAAGCAACGAGCAACAACACAAGACGGCAAAGAGCATTTCTGTCTTACGCCTTATTCATCTTGTAGACGCGATTATTTTAGTCGTTTTGTGAATGGTAGGCTGCTACAACTGTTTCGATTCTTTAATTATTGTCCCGAATCTTATTTTGAAACATTTCATAGTAATATAAGCCAACACCATTTATTTTCTCTCCTTTTTAAACTGATGAAAAATTTCTAATAACTACCATTAAGGTTAATTATTTTGACTCTAATTAAAAACCATTATATGCTTCGGGTTTAATCGAGGGATGCCTGGTGCATTTCTAACTTCCTGTGCCAGAGCTGACCTCAAAACCGTTTGATCATTAACCATGCCACACATCGCTAGCTAGACAATCAATAGACCATATATACTCATTTCCTCTTTCAAGAGTATCTCTTTACATTCCTGGTCTTCGGCAATGATGGTGGACTGAAGATCACGCGTATCAAATACTGTTTACTCTCATAATCTACAATCGTATTATTGCTGTGTTTGAGACATGCCTTGGACGTGGTTCAAACGAGCCGAATACGAATCGGTGAACTTGGTTTCAGCAGATAAAGACCCAGTCGCCTCAGGCAAAGGTACGTAAACAAATACGTCAAGAAAACCTTAATATAAGGATTAACAGTAAACAGAGGAGGGTCATTAATTGTTACAAGCTTTCATTTATTGGTCATGCGATTCACTTCAAAGTTTCAAGGCTGGAAAGTTTGAGCATTAGTCTGAAATTCAAGGTAAACGTTGTGTGGTCGTAATGGCTGACACGACACGACAGCAGTGATTTCCATGGTCAGTTGGGTTTGATAATACTTTGTATGCATGTAATTTAGTCATTCTAAAATTTGAGAAATCTGACAGACCACTTACTAGGATTACAAGCTAGAGTATTAGATTCTTATCAATATTTGAAAGGATTGAAAGGCCTGTACTTGTCTTTGAATCACAACTTCCCCGGCCTGAATTAACAATAATCATTATCTCATGCATGCTCAAGAGAAACTATTCACTACGGTTATTTTTCTGTCTTTGATTGCTTTTGAATATTATCATTTAACTTAATCATTATCAGTATGATTGCTGTAATTAATCTTTGCATGTCGTCTGAAGCGAGGCCGGGGGGGGGGGGGGGGGAGGTGACATTGCGAGACGAGGGGGAGTGTTGAATAGTTCTGAGGTTGAGGGAAAATTAGTATTGCAGTGTATTGTAGGACTGTTTTAGCGTAGGACAAAATAAACGAGCCAAATCTTGGAAATATGTCTCCAAAAAAGTCCCACAATGCACTGCAATACTAACTCGACCCAGGTTTTTCCTCGTCAGGTTCGTGCATGATAACATCCGAATCAAATCAGTGCTATTTGATAGACCCCAATAGTTATGGCTACTGCTAAGGATGTCCAGTATTCATCAGTCAGACCAAATTTACTCAAAAAACTTGGGCAAAACTAGGATGACGAAATCGTGGTCTCATGTCCATCGGGCAAATTTTGAACCATACCACCTAAATAGCCAATGTGCATGAGCTCGAAATTCTAGCACAAAGCATGATGGAAAAAGTGAGTCCTTACGCTTGTTTGGCTCCTATAAAAATTAATATGAACAATTTTTCCTTCAACATTTTCTATGGAAATATAAGTATTTCAACAGACAAAAATAACAGAGTAGTTTTTTCCCTGATAGCTTCTTTGATTTTCCTGTTTCATTTTTACAGGATTCAGTTTCCTAGAGTGCTTTGTGAGCTTTGGCACACATTGCCTATTGCTCCACTGAGCTGAGTTGACCTTCAGAACAAACTTAAGGGTTAAGGTCATCCAGTCAGAATTGAGGACTCGATATTGTATTTTGATTAACATTTCCCATGATTCTGCCAAGAGAACCCATGAAAATTGATTCGTAAACGCTAGTCGAACTCATGGCGGAATTCCATCTTGATCTACAAGAGAAGTCTACATTGTAATCAGTTCTTGCTCGGAAAATGCTAACCAAAAATAGTTGACCCATAATTCCTTTCGGGGAACGCGATCACTTGAGCTGGCTATGATTATGATTGAATTCTACTGGCCCAAGAAGCTTTGAATAGAAAATATATTATCCAAAATAGACAATGCTATATATTGAAACTCCTAGGGGGTTGCCTATATGAGGGCGTTGGATTAAGATTGGAAGAGAAAGTCCATGGTTGGCTCGGGTCAAGATGGTGCTCATTTCTGATGGCCCGACTTGAGAGCTACTTCGCTTACAAACAGGTTACACCCATAAGACAGCATTATTTGAGCCGGAATGAGATAACAAGAATATGCTTTTTCTTAATATATTTTAGCAGTTATTTATAAACTTTATTACCAAAAATAGACCTATTTAGGCAGGAAATGCTTGTAGACGTAAAAAATACTTTCGTATTTCAAACATCTTGCCAATTCAGGTAGATCTTACACGAGTGGGAAAAGTCAAGGCATGCACACGATACGGTCACGGTTTGGATTTGGTGACATGTGTTGAAGTAACCAATTACAGCGCATGTCTTTATGGCTTGTCCAATCAGAATGTTTCAGCGGAATCGGTACGTCACGGTCACGACAAATTCTTTTTTCGCAGTCACGCGAAAACCCCTTTATTAGTTGAATGGACTGTGAGATTTGTCTGTGACACCGATTTTCGAATGAGGGATTATTAGATTTGACAGGATGTTTTTAAAAAAAATATCCCGAAAATCGGGGAATTTGGAACCAGGGGTTCTTTGATTGCTATCAAATAAGAACGTTGACTGCTTTTGACAGAGCTACCATCATGGATCAAAATGGATTGAATTTGAATTTTTGGGAAAAGATTTAAGAACCCGTCAAAAATATATAAATATATAAAATGGCTGACCCTAGCTGTATGCTCATAGATTTTATTCTTCTAGGGTGGAAGTCATTAGAGACACTTAGTAACCCTTCTCTTTCCTTCTATCAAGAAAAGAAAGTTTGTTTTGCTATTCCCACGAAAGTTCCCAGTAAAAGCTCATGGTAGACAGGCGCAAAGACCTGTAAAATGGCGGTCATCTATCTGTGTATGAGACGGGGGATTTCTCAATTACTTCTTACGGTTCTAGGAGCTTTTAGTGATCCAATCAACCAGCTTAATCAATTCTACTCTATCCAAATCAATCTGACTCTTTCATTCTACTCATTCGACTAGACAGTTTCTATAGAACGATCTCACAAGAGCAGAACTAACGCTCATGGTTCAAATCATTGGTTTTGACTGCAGACTATAATAGTCTTTTTTCAACTTCATACATGACATGAATATATTCTTGTTTAGTGGGAGTCGGAAAGCACTTGTTTCTGGTGCCATATTGTCTAAATACTGGCAGTGTCTAGACTTACATAGAACTAGGAGCTACAAATGGGCTATTAATCAGTCATTTTAAGTGCCAAAACATATTAAGAAAAACGCGTTCCATCGAATATGAATGAAAGAGCTCAAAAACGAAATACTGTATTGGTGCTGATTCAATTACGAAGATTACTCTTTAATAAACGTGATGTTTTTTAAAGGTTGTATTTGGTGCTGCTAGTGTAGAAAGATTTAACTTGATGGCTCATCTATCAAAATAATTTTTCTTACATTAGATACTTAATTATGAATATTTGCCTTTGGAAGGCCCAGACGCGCGATATCACGCAACTCGAGACTAGTATTGCGTGACATGAACCTTTCACTAAAATAGTACTTTCACGAAAAGATGTTTTCTTGATTTCATTTTAACTTCAGTGTAAATGCACTTTTGCACTTTTTTATTATCGTTTTATGGTTTATTTTCAATATTTACAGGTAACGATTTTTGTTTTGCTTTTCGAGCTTTGAGTAAAATGTAGAATAGGATTAAGGAACTTCGGATCGGCGTGTGATATTTACAGATTGAACGAACACGATTCAGAATTTTCTCGCTCGTGTGCCATCAAAATAAAACTCGAATTGCATAGTCGTTTTGATCTGTCATCGCTCTAGCTTCCACGCGAAAATGTTTCTTCAACAACAACAGAATATATTAATTGTAGAAAATTAATTTTAGATAAAAATTTTTTAGTTAGTTTGTTTGTTTGCTTTCTTTTGCATTAATGCTGGTGTTTTCGACATCAAAAAATAAACAACAGAAATGGACTTTCCTTCGCAACTTGAATTGAAGGTTTCGCGGAGAATCGAAAGCTTTTAATCTCGTGTTTTGTCTTTGAAAACTATAATTAAACCCTTTTCATTCAAATAAAAACAATAAAAAAGCATTACCACCTATTACAATACAATCACTTTGAAGTACAATCGAAGCTAACCCTGAGCAACAGAGAACTCGAAATTGAAGTATTTTAAAATCATTCCCTCCGAAAAACGAACGCTAAATCATCGGAAAAAGGATACAAAATGAATCCAATTTTTAGAATCCGAAAATCCCGGAGTTCAGTTCATTCCACAATTCCTAATTTGCCATAAGCAGTCATCATAGTGTGGTTGAGTCTGTTTTTGAGTAAACTCACTAATGCATCGCTTCCTCATCCCAAAGTCCCTCTTTAAAACGAATAGTAATGATGATAACAATGACTAGTGCATTAAGCAACAGACGAAATAAAAGTTCCAAGTGTTGGCGTCTGCAAACCTGCCAACCTGAAGGACTCTGCTCTCGAACAGTCTCTGACATATTTTTACTATGGAGATCTTGCTGAAGTCATTCAATAATTCATATGGCTCCATATAACACCTTATTTACATACGACAAAGTGTGTAAACAGTCGTCACACAAGGTTTTTTGTCACGGGGACCGGACGTCGGGAGTGAGAGGCAGGTCTGATTTGTTTTTCAAGAGCCCAGTTGTTCTGGGATTTTATTAACTGTATGGTTGTACTGATTATATTGTAGGTCCAACTTCTTTTAGAGCTGCATTACTTGAATCAGTCATGGGCCAAGCAGGAAGTGTTAGTTTTGAGGAACGAGTCGTCCATACCGTTCGAGGAAGCGAACAGTCAGTTCTAAATTGTGAAGTCGGTCCTGATGGTAAGATTCTCGCGACCTGCTCAGCTGATGGTACCATTTACCTATGGAATCTTTCGACAGGCGAGCTATTGCGGTCGTTAAAAGGCCACAATCAAGAGGTTACTTCGTGTTCTTTCAGCGGCCCGATTCTGGCCACAGGTTCCCAGGATGGAGTCGTCATTCTCTGGCATTACAACTCAGGAAAGAGGGCTTCTCGTTTGGGTAAGCTTATTTCAGTTATTAAGAAAGATATCTCTTAATAAATTTCTAAAGCCTCTTGATGAACAAGGAATTCTTGGATGACAGTACGTTCTTCGGGCGCGGGCTTTACTGTCAATTGAATATCAGGAGGCTTAGACATTCCCTAGAAAATTTAAAATCTTATACTCGCTAAATAAACCTCCTTTACTCTTTCCGAACACATACAGCGTTCTTATCTCCTCATGTTCAAGCGAAAGAGACAGCATTCGCAGTCCGTTATGATAATTATAATTTCTAAGGGTTTTAAAGTTCTATTTATCAGCTGGCTCAGTTACGAACCGTGAGGTCTCTGGTCCTCGAAGCTTTCATTGTTAGGCGCTGCAGTGCAACATTTAAATTCATACACAGATAAATTCATAGTTTTACTTTCGAATAATACATCGCTTTCTATCTTTCTAAGCATTCGAACAGTCCTTTCGGTGTAGCGCTATTAAAACATCGCCTGCCAAACACTAAGAAAAAAAATCTATTGTTCCGTAGATATAACCATATTCGCTTCCCGTTCACTCTTTCTCGTACATCCCCATCGTCAATCTTTATCATAACACAACAAGACACCCTTTGCTTTTACTACAACAAAAAAACGCCATTAAAACTAAATCTTCAACTGACGAAAAGGAGTCTTCTTTCTCTAGATATAATTTAGTATTTTAAGGTTTTTTTGAATGATTATCAGATATTCTGTCAGTAGTGAAATACAACTGGATTTTCGTGGTTATGCAAATACGATTTACACCTGCCGTATATCTCCATCACATGCAAATTTAATCAGATATTTTTTGTAGTTATTCGCTTGCAAGGTTTATTTTTCGCTTAAAAAATAGGTCAATTGATAGCTAGAGTATTGAGTTCGTTGTTCAACAACTCCTTAATGTTTCCATGTACTCCAAAGTTGGGAATGCCTTATGAAATCACCTTGAGTTCTCTTGGATATAATACTGAATTTCTATGACTAACGAGGAACGCTCAGATCCAAACATTTCTAACCGCACATGTTCATTGGATGGATGGGTGACACATTTATATTGAACACCAATCTATTTTGATAGTCTTTCAATGAATTTGTCTAACAGCTCGACTCATTTACACTTGGCAAATACACCAATCTTCGATGGAGCCTTCTCATGGATCAACTTCAGTACCGACCACTTAAGAAGTTTACCAATGCTAACACATTTTCAAATAGTCTGAGAGTTTTGGTTATATTAATGTTTTTATGCTTAAATATTGTGGTCTTTGGTCGCTTTGGTTTTTTTCTTGAGCCTCAAGTTGGTGGGAATCTATAGAAGGCGGGAAAAAACCACCATTTTGGAAGGCGCTTTCGTGGCGACGTTTCATTTTCTTGAACGAATCTATCTTCGAAAACTGAGGGGAAAATTCTAAATCCCCATGTGTAAACAAAAACGCAATAAGCTGTAGTAGAAAAAACGAAGCATGACAGAGAAAAATGAAAGAAAGAATGAATAAAAGAAAAAAGCAATGGAATGGAATAGTGGTAAAATCTAGAGCACTGAGACCAGGACCACCGTCAGAATACTTAACGAAAAATAAATACACCGCTTCCTGAGTCGGTTTCTATTCAAAGAATTTGACATTTGACTTGAAAGTAATCATCAAGAGCCCACATTACATCGACACAAAAGAACGCGCTCATCTAAATAAATAGTTGTGTTGTTAGGAATCGCATTAGTAACTAAGGACCCGGTTACGTGACGCAGTAGTTGACCCTGGTGCTAGGGACGTACACGGTCTTTTGTTCAGTACCTAGTTTCACGAAGGTAGGGTGACCATGGTGTTAGGGACAAGTCTTTATTTCCCCACAGGGGACACAAAACATCCGCATACTTGCCTAACTATTCGTCTTTTTGATCTCACCTTCAGCGGTTCACTCTGGCCCAGTATACGACTGCACCTTCTCAAAAGACGGCCGTGCTTTAGCTACTTGCTCCAAAGACACTACAATTCGTCATTTTAAAATCAAACCAGGATCTGGGGAGTTCGTTCCGGGCATCGACACCCGCATTCTAGCTGGAAGACAAGGCCATAGAGCGCCCGTCAATACAGTGTCATTCTCACTAGACAACAAATTTATATTTTCTGGTTCTGAAGACGGTGTGATCAAGAAGTGGTCTCGTAGTGAAGGCCAATGTCTGGAGACGCTGGATGGACGGTTTGGCCCGGTAAGGGCGATCCGATTCGCGCCTATGGAAGAAGTTTTCATTTCTTTGTCAGGAAGCAATGTAGTACTGTGGAATATGGGAGAAACGATGGAGATTAGACAAGTGTTAGATGTCCAAGGAAGACAAGTTCAGGTAGGGCATTCTTCTATAACACTTTATGATATACAGATCAGTGAGTTGGGTGGAAGGGGCACGTACACTAAAGTTTCAACCAAATCCAACATAATTGCATCGCGAGGACCATTTAGTCGCACGCGAATTTTCAGTCATTTTGACATGGAAAAAATGATCGCCTGATTCTTAGGGCGTTAGTCATATTAACATCAATATTAACAGCATATCATTAACAGCCATAACATCACCAACCATCATCATCATCATCATCATCATCAACATCATCATATCATCATCATCATCATCATCATCATCATCATCATCATCATCATCATCATCATCATCATCATCAGCACCATTATCATCATCATCATCATGATCATCATCATCAGCACCATTATCATCATCATTTTCATCATCATCCATATCATCATCGTCATCATCATCATCTCATCATTTTCATCATCATCATCATCATCATCATCATCAGCACCATTATCATCATCATCATCATTAGCACCATTATCATCATCATTTTCATCATCATCCATATCATCATCGTCATCATCATCATCTCATCATTTTCATCATTATCACCGCCATCATTACCACCACCATCATCATCGTCATCATCATTACCACAACATCATCATCATCGTCGTCGTCATCATCAATGGTTTTGTTATCTTGTCGAAATAGCTTTAGGAGAATTGAATTGTAATGAATCTCTTAGCGCCCAGTAATTCAGTTCTTCATATTAAGATTTAATCCCTCTTATCTTCATACTTAATCCAGTATTAACAATGATAACCTGGCTTCGAAACACTCAATACAATGATGTTCTGGACTGCTTTTACTCCTCAGTGTAAAGAGCAGTTTTCAATCCATATATTTGCAAGAGAAGTTATATTCCTATACGCCAGACGCATTGAAAGCGAAGGCGTAAATCAACTCGCTTTTCGTAACGCGTATTATCTTACCGCAGAAGATAGAAGCGACACTCATCTGGCAAAATTAATAGCTGTTTTATGCGATAATCCAACCAGTCGGTTCTTTGTAGGTGCCGCGTTTTAAAGCCAGATAAGACTTTAAACCCAATATAGTTTAGTTGTGGTAACACGTACTGATAACCACGTCTGATTCTATTTAGGCGATCAACTTTGTCCCAGATAGCAACTATTTGGTTGGCGTCACGTCTGATAAACTCGTATCCATTTGGGAACCAATGCGCCCAAATGCAAAGCCAATCTTAAGGTAAGAGGGCACTTTTGTGTGCATGGGGTGGGGTGGGGTAGGGAAAAGAATGGACCCTCGAGAAGATACAATAACATGACCTGGATGAAACTCAAACAAAGAAATTTATATTTCCCAAGAAATGCAAAAAGCAAAAGCATGTTACACTCAAGAGTGTTTATTTGCGGTAATGTCACAGGAGCGGTTGTGGAAAAAAATACATGAACAGCTCGCCCGCCTTACTGAAACGGCTTCCTGAAGCTAGAAAGTTGCAACGTGAACTCTCAATCATGTAGAGGATTGTGGAGCTAAATTTAAGGTTACAAACAAAAAGCTTCGCCGAAAACCCCGCCATTTTTTGTCTTAAATTTAGTCCCGCAATTCTGTGCACCGTGGGGGTCACTAGCTAGCAGTCCAATAGCGTAGCGAGGGGGAGGCCGCCCCAAAAGTTTGATCTCGAAACCAAAATTTTGATTTATTTATGCGGGATTCCTGTGGATAAGGCAGGAAAATGGTACATTGTTCCCCTATGATTGAGACCTCGCTATGCCCCTGTGGCAGACTTCTCTTGAAAGACAACTAAAATGCCCACAATGAGGTATGAGGTCCAAGAATAGCATCAGTAATATCCTAACCCTTTGTCTGGTCGATTCTATTCCCAGGAGGACCGAACACGAAGGAAACATTCTCTGTTGCTGTTTCGATCCTCAAGGCCGCTACTTTGTCACCTCTGATTCCGGTGGCTACACTCAAATATGGGTCTAGATCAATAATGATATTGATTCGTAATTATTATTTCTAATATCAGCTTATTGATATTTTCAAGCATTGATTCATGCCCAGACCTCCTCGTGTTTCTTTGTACGAAGAAGCCTGGGGTGGAATTCTGAATAGGACTTTTACAAATTCGTAAAATACCACTGTGTTCCTTGACTACAGATTGATTTACGCAGGGTTAGCTTCGATTTTGTGTAGAATATTCATGTGTCCCAGTGAAGGTCCTTGAAATTTCAAAGTGTTTGTATTGTTGAAGTTGTGCATTCCTTACTTTACCGTTGGTATTTGTGAATATTCTGACACTGAAATGAGGCTAACCCTGAGTACATGAGTCTGTAATCAAGGAATACAGCGGTTTTTATGAATTCGAGAAAAGACTATTAAAAATAATTAATTATTGTAATGAGGATATGTTTGGATTTGTTGAATGAACGGGGATCGAAGGAAGTAGGAAATATAAATGTTTGCTGGTTTAAGTATGAGACATGGACATCTCCAATATGATATATGATCCTGTTGATTATCAAATATGTCGGCTTTTGATTAGGGGGATGTAAATAAAACATTTCTCGCATGGCGGCCATGTTTATTCTGCTGCACAAGAATTTAAGGCAAGTTTTTTTTCGCTGAGTACAAAATATTTTTGGTCGTTAGATAATTAGTTGAATTAATATTTGAATTTTAGGTTTCAAAAATTTCTAATTAATTGATGGATTGATTGATTGATTGAGTGATTGATGGATGGATGGATGGATGGATGGATGGATGGATGGATGGATGGATGGATGGATGGATGGATGGATGGATGGATGGATGGATGGATGGATGGATGGATGGATGGATGGATGGATGGATGGATGGATGGATGGATGGATGGATGGATGGATGGATGGATGGATGGATGGATGGATGGATGGATGGATGGATGGATGGATGGATGGATGGATGGATGGATGGATGGATGGATGGATGGATGGATGGATGGATGGATGGATGGATGGATGGATGGATGGATGGATGGATGGATGGATGGATGGATGGATGGATGGATGGATGGATGGATGGATGGATGGATGGATGGATGGATGGATGGATGGATGGATGGATGGATGGATGGATGGATGGATGGATGGATGGATGGATGGATGGATGGATGGATGGATGGATGGATGGATGGATGGATGGATGGATGGATGGATGGATGGATGGATGGATGGATGGATGGATGGATGGATGGATGGATGGATGGATGGATGGATGGATGGATGGATGGATGGATTGATGGATTGATTGATTGATAAGATATTGACTATTCCATTCTTAATATTTCAGTTGATTAATTTATTGATTGATCAGTAATTTTCTAGCGGTGCAATAAGCAGCATTCTTATTTTAGCTGTGATAGAAAATGATGTACGAGAACTTGGCGAGATGACTATGTTCATTGAATCTCAACTCATTGATTGAGTGATTAGAGATCGACTGAGTGATATTGATCGATAGATTGATGATTGACGTATTCATTGATTGACTGGTTGATTGATTGGTTGTTTGGTTGGTTCTGTCAACATGGCCGCCGCGCGAAGAATGATGTTCAAATCAAATTGTTGGTTCTAGATACCACAGGAGTTGGTACAAGTTGTTATTAAGTTATTACAAGCGGAATTTCTAGGTTCAATTACCTGTTTAGGTGTACAGATAAATAAAAGAAAAAAGCAATCAAGAAGGCATTTAGTTGAATTGTCATGAAGTCAATGGGTTCAACCGGGGATTAGGAGCATACTACCAGAGCCTTTCGTCAACACCTTTATAAGGCCCGTTTACATTAACAATCTTGTCACGCGACTATTTTCATAGCAATTTTATGGCGATTTTACGGCCGCGACAGATCGTAGTCAAGTCGCCGCATATTCAAACATGCTCGAAATTTAGTGCAATTCTCGGCGATTTTCACTCGAACGTTACCATGTTCGAAGCTGCGACGCGACTTGGCCACGACCTGTCGCCGTTTAATCGCCATAAACTCTCTATGAAAATAGTCGCGCAAAAATAAATCTAGTGTAGATGGGCCTGTAGACAGGAGCAACTTCGTACTCAGCTCTTCAGTTAATCGGGACAGGGAGTTGGATATGTTCGGGCTCTTTCTGCGAGGCAATGTTTCTTTTATTTGTGCATTTACGCACTTTTACCGCTGCTCGGTCCATTTTGAAACTGTGAATTACGTATGTGATCACTTAAAAGGCTTTAGCGTGACCCATCTTAATTGTCGCGTGACCTCCTTAATGGCTTCTGCGTGGCCACTTCATAGGTTTTTGCGTGACCACTTGCGTGGGTTATTTAGAAAACCGAAACTCTCACGCGAGCACCTAACAAGTAAAACTGAATACGAGCATCCTCACGGTTCAAAAGCGGACATTTTAGTTTTAACTCTACATATTGGATGTTGGGAAGTACCCTGCTATGCCGACACAGGAAAACGGTTGGACTGCGTGTACTTCAGCATGTTTTCCGAGATCCAAGTGCGCTTAAGTTTAAAAAGAAATCCTTCCTTTTCCGACAATACAAAAATTTGGGACCATACTTTTGTTGGATCGAGTAAGACACTGTATTTTTCGTTTTTATAAATTATTATTTTTCTGCTTATTTATTTAAATAATTTACCAGGACCCCCATTGATATCAGCAATGCTGAAGGGTTAACTCATGGCTAAATATCAGTAAATAAATAAATAAATGAATGAATAAGAATTGACAAGGTATTTGCAAGGCAAGTTTGAGAGTTAAAATGAAAAAGGCCAAAATAAAGACGTTTTCGACTAATTTGCATACAACTTCGAGCATGCGCAGACGTTTTTCAATCGTGAACGTGTTCTCTATGCCCAACATGTGCTGGGGTGATTCTAAATGAACCAATCAACACGAGTCGAGATGTGCCACTACCATGACAACTGACGTATTATCATCTCCATGGCAACTCGATGACGTCATTATGAACAACCTATAAGCCTTACTTTTCGAGGCATTCAGCTCATTCTGATTTTCAGAATTCCACTCGAGAGTACTGTCCAGGAAGTGATTGTAGTGCACTGCCTGCTTTTGTCAGCCAAGACGATGAATATCCCCGAAATAGATGTTGGACTTTTGATGAAAGGTAAAAATTATAATTTTTGAACTTTTGATTGTTTCAGTACTATTTTTGACTTTTGAAGGAATGCCAATCTATCTTTTAGTAGAAAAATGTAACCCGTCAACGAATGGGTACTAGATGGTCAGAATAAGTAGATAGACCCCAACCTTTGCTTGAATTTGTTTCCGATACTCTTGCCGATCGTTATGCCATTTGACTTAAGCTTTAAAAATTAAATTCTTTAAAAATTGGGCAGAGGGCGAAAATTATATGATGTAACACACTGAACTACACAACATATTGATAGTTAATTTTCAAAATCGTTTTTCTTCGCTGTAATTAGGCATGAAAGTTCGAATGAGTCATCGTCATAATTACCAAAAACCTATGAACACTTAAAGTTTCTATTGAGTTCTTAGTATATGGCGCTTACAGTTGGCTTTGATTTGCAGTGAATTAAGTTTAATGTTCTTTTAATGTTAATCATAATGACCATCTGATTTAGTTTCTTTCGAAAGATTTTTGTCCCTCATATATAGGCAAAACCCGCTATCTCTTAGTAAAACTAGTTCCATTGACCACGGATAATAGTTCCAAGTTGATGTTGGAGTTGCCGCGCATGATAAATTATAGTTTTGCTATGCGCGGCAACTTCAACCTCGACTTGGAACTATTATTCGTGGTCACTACTGTAAAGTCTCGTTTATACTGGGGAATTTCGCTGCGATTTCTACGGCGATTTTTGAAAAATATAATAAATTTTGTGTTATCTTTCTAAAGAGACATTTGTCCAAGTATTCTTGGTGTCCTGAATAAAACTTTGCAAATTAATCCTTTACCATTCTTGACTATGACAAAAATTGCCAAATAATTCGCCTCAAAAATCGCTAGTGTGAAATTAAATTTCTGTCTTATTTTCTTGATTAGAAAAATTCATTTGATTATTTGTTGTGTGTTGTCAAGGAGACGCCCATTTGTCTGACGTAATCAAGGATCTGAAGTACGCCCTCAAAGAGGTTGGGTTTTTCTACGTCACGGGTTACGATTCCACCAAAGGCCTGGCTACCAAGCAACTGGAACTCGGGGAGAAATTCTTTGATTTGCCTGACGATGTCAAGAATGCAATCAGCATTAAGAAAAGTAAGGTTTATCGTGGGTATGTCGCAAAAGGTAAGCCATGTCCTTTAAACTAATTGAACAATAAAAAAATAAATAAACAAAAAAATAAAAAAAATAAATAAAAAAAAAAACATGGAAACTATATCCTTTACAGCAAATGGCGCACAATCAATTCAACCCCGCGTTCCCATCCCTCCCTAATCACTTCTGTCACAAACCTCTGGCTCTAGGGAGACCCTAAAACCAAATGCTTTGATCAACAGTTCAATAATCCTTATCGTCTTCATGCAATGTTTTCCCATTTTAAACCACGTGTCACTCCCTAGAGTATCATTTCTTTGTTTAACGGTTGCGAATGAGAAGACACATGAATATGGATACAACTCAAACAAAGAATCTTATTCTCATGGGAATGACACGTGGTCTTAAATTAAATGGGAAAACATTACAACCAAGCTCAGCTAAAAAGGGATGATAACTAGCGGTAAGCTAGTGTGGGCTGCGTCGGTGTTTCTAATGAAACAGTTGTGATAAAAAGGTAAATTTTAAACCGTAAAAAAAAGAAATAAGAAAGATCACTTACTGATGTCAGTAAGTGATCTTTCTTATTTCTTATTTTTTATGGTGTAAAATTTACCTTTTTATCTCAGCTAAAAAGGTCTGATTCCTACTTATTTGATCAGGAGCTGATGTGACGTCTAACCAGGTGGATGTGAAGGAAGGGATCTACTTTGGACATGAGGCAGAGCCGGGTAAAGAAGAGCAAGAAGAGTTAATGAGAGGATTTAATCAATATCCACCCAATGAAAGTGTGCCCGGGTTATCTGACACGGTCATGCAATATACCGCGCAAATGACCAGTTTTGGGTGAGTAACTTGTTGAATGACTTGGAGTAGCTGAAGTAACGTGCGCAGATCAGTGCACAGACAGATAGTTAGTGCAGCCCTCCTATAGGCCCCTTGCAGCACTTCGGAATGCAGCGGCACAATTTGGAGGACAAAACAATAGGTTTCCAATTATCAGGAGATTGAAATTATTTTGTTTTGTCCTCCAAATTAAGGTGCTGAGACATCACGTGCAAGGGGTATATAGCAGGTCATGAGAAAAGACGTTTTAAGCTTAGGCCGAAATAATTTTCTGCTATTTCATACACGATGATGATGATGATGATGAAGATGTTGATGTTGATGATGATAATGGTTGATGATGATGATTGATGATGATGATGATGATGCTGCTTCTACTGATGATGGTTGTGGTGGTAGTGACGATGATGATTATTATCATTATTATTATTTTCATGATGATGATGAATATTATTGTTATCATTATTATCATTATTAGGAACGCCCTTGTGAAAGCAATGGCAGTGAGCTTGGAACAGAAAGATGATTTCTTCCACGAAATGTTCAAAGAACCATTTCCACTGCTAGCGCTCTGGCGCTACCCTGCTGTGCCCGAGGAATCTGGTTCGTGGGGAATAGGTCCACACACCGACTATGGAGTATTTACATTTGTACTGCAAGACGATGTTGGTGGCTTACAGATTCAAGCGAAGGATGGAACCTGGGTTGACGTTCCTCCCTCTCCAGGTAATGGCTGGAAAATACTTTATGAAAATGGCTTCAAATGGACCAAAACTTTGTATATTGTAATGCAACTCACTCTCTCGATGACTCGCTTTTTCATCCGTTAACAGTAACTGTAGCTAAAGGTGCGGTAATACGGACAAAAAAATCGTGCAACTTGTCGCGCAACATTGTTGCGTTGCAAGTTGTAGAGTGAATGTTGCTCGTATTACCACCCAGCGCGCAACAGATTTCCATTCTTGTATGTAAAGAGTAGAAAGAGCTTCTACTTTGGCAAATTTTTTTGTTGCGCGCGTGTGGTAATACGAGCAACATCCGCTCTGCAACTTGCAACGCAACAATGTTGCGCGACAAGTTGCACAAATTTGTTGCCCGTATTACCGCACCTATATAATGCTGTATATACGACGCTCCCCTCTCGATCTACTGCGAGGCCAAATCTTTAGATGTTTGCGCTGATTGGTTATTTCAAAATTTATAAAATATTTGAGATAAAACGCGCGCTGATTGGCTAGTTATAGCTACGATGCTTATACCAGTGTGTTCAGTTAGAGGCACGCTCGCACAAGATAGTATTTTATGGGGGGAAAAAATAACTGAGCGCCTTATTTTTTTTTGTTTTCCAGGAAGCTTGGCTGTTCTGATTGGTGACGTAGTGGAGATCTGGACTCAAGGTCTGTACAAGGCTACCAGACATCGAGTCAAGAACTCACGAACCAAGATAAGATATTCAGCACCGTTCTTCCACCAGCCAAGTGCTGAGACCATTATAGCACCACTCGATATCAAACTGCCTTCTGGCTTTGAGCCATCTGCCGACCCACCCTCCCCATTTCAGTTTGGGAAGTATGTTTATGAGAAATTTAAATCGTCTTATCTGCATGCTGAAGAAGGTGACAAAAAGGCTGAGTAGATGAAGCAAAACATGGATTATAGCTCTTGTTGTCTGCAAACATTTTATTTTAGGAGCACTCTGTTTTTAAAGATTCACAATTTTTTTTGGAATCCGAATCAACCTATTCAACAAATTCTTTATGAATTTCTTATACCCCTATCCCTAACAGGACAAGGTGTGCATC
The DNA here is from genome assembly GCA_964019055.1 of Anthopleura xanthogrammica. NCBI lineage: Eukaryota > Metazoa > Cnidaria > Anthozoa > Actiniaria > Actiniidae > Anthopleura > Anthopleura xanthogrammica. The sequence continues at coordinate 14,929,379 of OZ025209.1, read as the reverse complement.
TTTAGACCCCTTGCATGCGACATCAAAGCAGCTCCATTTGGAGGACAAAACAAAAGAATTTCAATCTCCTGAGAATTGAAACCAATTGTTTTGTCCTCCAAATTGAGCTGCATTCCGAAGTAAGAAAATAGCAATATTTCATGTGACGTAAGAGATGGATTGGCTGATAAACTGCAAAGCAACTTGTGAAAATGTTTGGCATATTAACATCCCAATGCTATTGTTAGTAAACATAAAGTATCATTATAGCTTTTCAAAAGCACTATAGCTTTTTTGCTACTTTGTTTATTTGATGAGCATGAACAGAAGAGCGAGTTTCCTTGACACAATCATAAAGAACACAGCTGTTTTCCCCAAACTCTCAATTTTATTTAGTGAATCCATTCCCTTATTTTATAGGATTTACTTTTGAATACAAGTATGTTCAATACCATGAGGTTAAGTTTCCACTAGTTGCACACCCATTAAATTTTAATTCTAAATGAATAAAGGTTATTCTCCACACTGATGTCTTTGTTCTATAGATTTCCATTAGCTAGCCTGTGAGGGGCTCTCCAAAGGGGAGGGGAGAAAAAAGGAAACAGAGGTTCATGCAGGCTCTCCTTCATCCCTCTCTTCCCTTTCTTCTCCCCTCCCCCTCCCCTGTGGAGAGCCTCCCTTGTCGGCTAACCATTACAAGGTTTTTATTACCCTCCCTGGCAGAAGTTTACTGATTCTCTCCTCAACAAGAAAGAGGAGTTTTAAACAGAAAACCTCTGCCAAACAGGGTTGAGTGTTTCATACTACAAATACTATCAATAGAGGATTTTCCTGAACACACTCAACAGACCCCTTGCACGTGACGACATCAAAGCAGCTCAATTTAGAGGACAAAACAAGAGAATTTCAATCTCCTGAGAATTTGAACCTACTGTTTTGTCCTCCAAATTAAGCTGCATTCCGAAGTACTGCAAGCAGCGTATAATTTAACAATAAAGATTTTCCCAAAGGATAACTTTACTAGGCCACTGAATTTGATTCTTATATTCCTTTCAGTTGAAGTTGAGAAGGTTTGTATTTCTTTCCAACTTTCTGGACAATGATGTTCAAAAATCGCATAGTTTACACCCAATATTTTGTAGTGCATCTTTTTTCAGTGTCCTCTGTGAAGTTCAATCATAGTTTTAATGATTTCTTGAGGTTCTCAACTGGGAGTAGCTACAGAATCAAATGCAATAACCCATCTGTAGCTATTAGATTTATATAATTCATATATTATCAGTATAACTTTAAAGAAAAGGAGGAACTATCCTGTCAAAGAATTCTGATGTCTTCAGAGTCCCAGCGTTAAGTTTTATAACTCGTTTCTATCTCAGACTAATAAGTTAAATCTAAAGATATATACACACTATCTTTGATAGATTTGAAGTTATTCTATCCTTTTACCTGAGCATCTACCCTGAGACATTAAATTTTACAACTTTTAAAAGAACGAAGGCCTGATTATGGTTAACTTTCAATAATTTCCATAAAAAAATAAACTTAGGCCTGGTTTAAATGTTAAATTTCACCTGCCAAATCTAATGCAAATGAGCAAAACCTATTGTTTGAATTCATTTGTATTAGATTTGGCACATGTGAAATTCGAAGTCTAAACCATGCCTAGATTTCTTGATGAATTGATATGGTTTCTGGAGTCTCAAACGCAAGGATTATTAATATTAAACTTAACTAAGGTAAAATTTACCCATACCACTAAGTGAGAGCGATTTTGATGTGACCAAAACCAGTGCAAATATTTTGATTCATATTCTTTTCCATTGTATTTCAAAATCAAGTATTTCCATATCTAAGAATGTGTAGCCTATTTGTTGAACTTTTAAAATAATATATTATCAAAGATTCAAAGTTATTGTTGGTAGAATAATTAAGTATGACCGACCATCAACACAATACTCAACACACAAACACCTGCCTTATGAGCCATTAACTTCCCACCATTTGTACAAAATTCTCAGCTTATATCAACTTCTAGACACTACTTTTTAGCAATAATGTACTATTAATCTATCAAATAGCATATGGGCAAGCTGACTTAGGACCGGTTTAGACATCAAACATACAAAAACTGCTCTATATTCAACACATAGATTACACATTCTTTGTAGAACACTGTGTATCACATAGAAACTGGGAACACTCCCAGAATGTTGATTATTGTGATATGATTGGATGAAAAGTATGGTGATTGGATAACAGAAAAGGTGGATGCAAATGAATAACTTTTAATATAATTGTATTGATATTATTAAATATCAAATACGAATTTTGTATGTATAATACATGTAATTTGTGGTTTAAGATTTTTTAGGGTGCATTTAAATGTGCAATTTTTTCCATAGCTCAAATTGTGTGAGCACTTGCATACACGCTGCCAAAACCTTTTCTTTAAAGGATCAAAACTTTCAAAGCAAGAGGCCTATACTTCAATCTACTATCCTACAATGGTTTCCACTTCTCTGTCCAGAGTCAAACCACTGAATAAAGCACCTGAAAATAATCCTTTGCCTTTGTCATCAAAAAAACCTAGACAGATTGTTGAAAATATTGCACCATTTAAATGACCTTTAAAAAAACCTATTTTCCATATAATACACAGTGTTCTTAGGAATTAAATATTTATCAACCATTTGTTGAAACCTGTGCATAACCACCTTCGCAGTTGGTTTTTTCCTTGTGTCGTTTGGTGAGCATCACTGCTAAACCAATGGCCAGGATTAGAGCTATGATGCAAACAATAGTCAAGCCAATGATAAGTGCAACAGGGGTTGTTTTCTTGGACTTGGGTGGAAGGACTTCTTCTTTCTTAGCAAGATTGACATCTTCTTGTAACTCTGGTTTACCAGGTTTCAGGATGAAGGACACCTCTTTGGCTGGTCCAGCATCTACGTGGACTCGCTTCCTCATAGTCTTGTGACCTGGGTGGTTTACACGCACGACATAGTCTCCAGGTAAAAGAAGACGCCAGTAGTCACCATCTTTGGCAGACCTGACAGGATGGTTACGTCCTTCGATATCAATTTTAGCATCTTTTAAGGCTGTCAAAGCAAAATTTCGACAGTCATCAAATGCACACACATGTGAATAGACCCATTGCACATGACGTCAAAGCGGCTCAATTTTGAGGACAAAACAAAATAATTTTAATCTTCTAAGAAGTGGAAACCTACTACTTAGCAAGACCTATATCTTACAAAATTACCTAAAAACCCAAAATTTGCTAGGGTTACTAGAGTTACACAAAGTAATTTTCATCTAGGCCCTTCTAGATTGAATTAGAATAAAGAGGTTGATTTTTTGCGGGGGAAAGGAAACCAAAAAACCTGGAGAAAAACCCCCCAATCACAGGAGAGAACCAAAAAACTCTAAAGGGTTCGAAATAGGAAAAACTTATCCTGCCAGTTCCGCAATTTCACCTGCTATTTCATTATTTTTATCATCCTTTTGGAAATTCACTGTCATTTTTGCCTGCCAAACCTGAAATTTAGCCTTCCATTTGGCTAGCTGCTATTTCAAGCCCTGCACCAACTTAGCCTGAAGGGGCTCAAATTCGGCATTGGCAAGAGGCAAGCGCTTACACTGCTATGCCACCCTTGCTTCCCAAGCTATACTTAATTGTGTGACTAAATTATCCTTAATACATTATCGATTCATATCAATACTTACACTGTCCCTTTTCGCCTTTTACGAAACCTTTGATTCCAGTATGTACTTGGTCTAGGTACGCCAGTAAAGCAGGCTTGTTTTTTTCCCAAAAGTCTTTCAACGTTTTTGCTTTAGGAAATTTACAGCAACTTACTTCTACAGTGATTTCAAAGGCATTGCTTTTCAGATAGTTAAAGTCTTGCATTCCTCCTGCTACGGAGTACCAATGAGCTCCATTGGTTATTCCTGTTTTGATAACAAGATAAAAATAAATGCATGGTTCTTTGACGATGAAATATGAAAAGCACCGTAAAGCACAACAGACCATTCCCCTTACTACGTCTTGATACTGTACCACTACAACCAGAAGCCTCTTCAAATTCTTTTTCTTAGTCAACTGTTTGAACTCCTTTGGGAATGGGCGTTAATTTGGAAAGGATTCTGGTGGTAGAAGTTTCAAGCTTAATAATTGGGGAATCGAGAATAAATTACCTCCTTTGAATTTTTCGCCAGGATCGTCAGAACAGGCTGGTTTATCAAGATGCATTGTTGGATGTGCATTAGCATAAACACTTGCCAAATGTCTGAAAAGCTTGTCATCAGGACTTGGGTTAGTATCACTTCTCTTTCCCTCTGCTGGGTAGTCATCATATGGATAGTTTGCTACAAGGGACCCTCCATGAAGATTTGCCGACAGCACAAAAGGGTTCTCACGAATCCATTTTATCATGTTCTTTGTTTCTTTTTGCATTGGTTTCTTACGTTTCTCATACTGATCTGGGAAGTTTCTAAGAGATTTAAAAAATGTCATCAATAACTCATGGGATGTAAATAGACCCTTTGCCAAAATGGCAGGCAAAAATTTAAATTAGTTAAAATTAAAAATTCATACGAGCACTAAAAAGAGCACATTTACTTTAGTAACCCTACAAAGATTCATTATGTCAGGTGTTTTATTATAAGATTATCAATGAAATACCTTTATTTCTTTATTTCAAAAATTCAATATTTTCACTATGGTTACATACTTCTTATAGCAGAAAAAAGCTTGAAAAAGCTTTCTTTTCTTTTTCATTGATATTTATATAATAAACAGAATATTACATGGGCGTGCAGAGATACGAATTTTATCTTCTCGTGTTGAAAATCTCTCACTTGTTCGCTGCGCTCACTCATGAGAGATCTTTTCAACACTCGAAGATAAATCGTATCTCTGCACGCCCATGTAATATCCTCTATATATCGGCCGAGAAAAAGTTTTTTGAAAATTGAAAAATTTACAGATGTTTGTATGTGGGGGGTATAACGAAAGCTTTCTTGGCCAATATAACACCTGGAATAATGAATTTTTGACGAGTTACTAAAGTAAGGGTACTTTTTCTAATGCTTGTACTGGCACTCAGTTAAATTTCAACTCATTCAAATTTGTGGCCGCCATTTTGGCAAAGAGGCTATTGTAATCGTTTATGTTTAAGTATTTGTGCAGTATACGTAAAAGGATCCATTATTGATAGTCAGAATTGAATCCTAGACACCAAATTCATGAATACATGAATCATCAAGTTAAGTGGTTTGAAAATGAAAATAGCTAATGCTCAATACAATAACCTTGTCAACAAGGTATTGAATCTTTTGCTATTTTTTCATGTTCTTGTAATTTGATCATGTAAAGAGTCCTATGTTCTTTTTTGGCGTCTTGTTTTACTAATAGATATTCCAATAACAATTCTAATATGGTTTCGTTCATGCATCAATAGGTGTGAATAGCTTTTTCCTTGTCGCCCCTGTAAACAGAGGACACGTTTTATGCACGAATAAGGAAAAAAAATATGGAATCAAATACAGGTTCAAAAAACATGTAATTTTAAGAATTAAGAATTAAAAGTCAAAAATCTTAGTGTTGAATTCAGAAGAAAAGAATAACACGAAAAAAAAAAAAGGTTAAACGAATTCGTTAACGAAAAACAATTAAGGTTAAGCTAGCTTAATGGCCCGCCATTTTGATGGCTTTGATGGCTCAAGCCAAACAGTAAAAATAATATTTTTTCGGCTTTGAATATTCGAAAAAGAAGGAATCTAGTAAAAAATATCAAAAACAAATTATTGTAAGTAATAACTTGAGTTACCAGTAAAATCAAAAACAATAACATAACATACCTGTTCAAGTCGATAAGGTTGGAGTTCGCTCTTCCTTTCACACTACTACAATCGCCTTCTGTGGATTTTTCGTATCCATCGGGGTTCATGGAAGGCATGATGTGGATTCTTGTAGTATTAACTAGTTTCTTGATTTTATCATCCTTGTCATAATTCTCCAACAAATGTCTGATCAAATGTAGAAGAATTTCTCTACTAACCACTTCATTCCCGTGCATGTTCCCGATGTACTTAAATTCCGGCTCCCCTGGTTCGTGTTTCCCAGGATTATCAGATATTTCCATTACTAACATTTCTCGCTTTTCTACTGTCTTTCCAATACTGTAAACACGAGAGATCTTCGGGTATTTCTTCTCGTATTTCTTCATAAATTTTATCATTTGGTCGTAGTTGTGATGGACAAATAAGTCATCTTCTTCTTTCAGTTCCTCGAGGAACACGTTTGATAAAACAGAGAACAGAAAAACCAGCCCAAATAGAATCTTCATATTCGTTCGAAGGCCAAGTGTTCGTTCTCACAGTGAATTAGAGATATTTACACAAATTCGAAGGCAGTCAGAATCACTCAACTTGCAAAATAATCAACATCGATAATTTTGATTGTCGAGTCTGAAGCGAAATAAAGGTTTTAAGCTTATTTCGCAATTCGTTGGTAGAAAGAGGATCTTCCTACGACGATCAGATGTATATAACCAAGAATAGAAGCGGATGCGACGAAAGCCGTTAAAGTAGGAGCCCACGTATGTAGATAATTATTCAGTGTTTCTGCGTCAGAAGTAGGAGATAGATAAAAGACAAACAAAACCCGAGTCCAATACTGAAGATCAAATTCGCGTCTGTGCTACCTTCAAAAATGACCCTATCGATCACCAAGAAATACAATCGGAGAGTCTAAATATGTAAAAGACGATCAGGATCGACGGTTGAAGGTTCGGGAGGGAGAAGAACCTGTTGTTTTGAAATTATAATTGACCTTCTCGTCAGGTTTTAGTTCCTCCCACTCGTGACTTGACTCAAGACAGCTGCTTCAAGATATTCCCAGAATGCCTTTCTACCTTACACTAAACAGGAAGCCCAAGCGCTTCAATTTTCTTTTTTTTAATTCTTTTTTATTCTTATTAACATCATTTAACATCTCTGTTATTCTTTTCAAATTTTCCTAATCTATTTTTTTCTCGGAAAATGTAATTTTTTTTAGTAAATTTATGCTCTTTCGCGTAGCCGAGGACAGCTGTTTCGAGATTTTCCCAGCATGCATTTCACATTACACAGGGAGCCCAATAAAGTAAAATTTCTCAAAATGGATTTCAAATTCATCTTTCCTCAAAATTTCTTAAAAACACCGAACTTAATGATTGAGGTATGGGAACTTTATTTCTTGTAATTTTTTTGTTTTTTTATAAGGATTTTTTAAACAAAGTTGGTTTTTCATTTTAAAAGGTCTGGTAACTAGTTACCAGCTTACCAGCAAATCTCCCGCGTAAAAATAATGTTCAAAAGTTGTTCACTGATCACGTCTTTCAGAAAAGTTTAAGAACTTATGAATGTGATTAAGAATAGAGTGGATAAATTGAAGGGAAATGCAGGGGAAAAGATTGCTCAAGCCAAGCTGGATGAATATGGCTTGAGAGGGATTACTTTACGTCCTTATCAACTCGATGGGGTGACGTTCCTGAGGAGATGTTATGATGAGGGTCATGGGTGCATACTGGGAGATGAGATGGGGCTTGGCAAGACCATACAGGTATATATGTAATGTATTGATGAGGGTCATGGATGTATACTGGGAGATGAGATGGGGCTGATATACCTTATTTTTTTAGGTCATCTCAACTTTGTTACATCTCAAAGGATCAAAGGATATCCATGGCCCGTTTTTGGTTCTTTGTCCTTTGTCTGTTTTATCAAATTGGAGATCTGAGTTTGAGAGGTACAAAAATATAAATTAGAATATGTATCAATTAAACATCTTTATTCACTATCTTGCTTCTGATTGGCCAAGAGCCTTCAGCCAATCCCTGATTTAATCCATTATATCCATTTATTTATATATTTTCTTATCATTCTACTATATATTTATCCATTTATTCGTATATTTGTAGCTTTGCTCGTCTATTTGTTTGTCATTTTAGGGAGTTTTTACATAGGGATAACCTCTTAACTTCCTTTCTAGATGCCCTTTTTTTTTAGTTATTTTTGTAGTGTTTCGCCTGCTCTATTCAGCTTTTATATTTTGTATATGTATCTACTTAGTTGCATCTGGAATAAATCTTTATTGTATTGTATTGTATTGTATTTAAAGATTTGAAATAGATTGTATGTGAAATACACAGGTTCACAAGAAACCTCAAGGTTGTAAGTCTTGCTGGGGACAAGGATGAAAGAGAGGAAATAAAACATTCAATCAAACGACAAATCCATAAACAAGTAGGTGGCATCTGTAATAGCAATAGTACACCCCAATAATTACCAATTATTCAGCAAAAGTGAAGTGAATATTGATGAATATTTACCGAGACATACATGGAAAACTTATTTGTGGAACTAGAAAGAAATCTAAGTTGGCCACTATTTATGATTTCTCTTTCAGGATGGCAATGGGAAAATGCCTGCAATAAATGTTATTCTTACTACTTATGAGGTACAGTTATTTAACTTTAGCTGAAAAATCTGGCCAAAAGAGAGTGTTGTTAAGGTGTGGAATAACGAGCAACAAAATCATGCAACTCGTCATGCAACATTGAACACTGTGTTGTAAGTTGGTGAATGTTGCTTGTATTACCACGCCGTACAAAAACAACATTTTGTTGCTTGACTTTGTTGAAGAAGTAGAAGCTCTTTCTATTCTCTGCAACAAAGAAAATTTGTTGCATCGGGTGGTAATACGAGCAACATTCGCTCTGCAGCTTATATTGCAACAATGTAGCATGACAAGTTGCATGATTTTCACATCCCATTGCAAGAATGTTGCCCAACAAGTTGCAAGGTTTTGTTATTCGTACTACTGCACATTTATTTTAAATATAAAAATATATAAATTATAAAATTTGATGTGTTTCTTTGCAGATTTGTATTCGGGAGGTAGCGTTTCTGCGCAAGTATGTAGTTGAGATTTATATATTTGAATTGAAATGTTTAAACTTTGGATAGCATTTAAAAATTATTTTATCAAAAACAGTTTTCACTGGAAAGCCTTAGTGGTGGATGAAGCTCATAGATTGAAAAATTCAAATTCATTACTGCATCAGGAGCTTAGTCAGGTAAAAAGTATTAATTGGAGACAGAAATGTGAAAATTGAATTAATCATTATAAACAAGTTACAGCTTTAATTTAAATATAAAGCACCTGGGCAATTAAGGTTAATAACATCCATCCATCCCATCCCATTCCATCCCATCCCATTCCATCTCATCCCATTCCATCCATTCTTTCATTTATCCACTCATTTATCCATCTCATTCCATTACATCTATTTGTCCATCTTATCCCATCCATTGATCTCATCCATCCATTTCGTCCCATCCAACCATCCATTCATCCATCTCATCCCATCCATCCATCCATTCATCTATCCATTCTACCATCCACCTACCCATCCATCCATATGTCAGTCTGTCTGTCTGTCAATCAGTTCATCTATACGTTCTTTATCCACCCATTTTTTGTTTCCTTACTAGTTAATAATACAATATTCTTTCTTGCAGTTTATCAAGGATTTCATAGTTTTGTTGACAGGAACTCCAGTTCAAAACAATTTAAATGAGGTCAGCAACTTGTCTTAGAATTATAAAATGCAATATCTTGCTATTATAAACTAGTAACATATGCCTTTTTACAACTTTGTTTCTATTTTTCATATTCCTTTATTTTCAGTTATATTCACTGTTGTCATTTGTTGCACCTTCAATATTTGAGTCTGACTTGGAAGAAGCATTTTTGGAAACATTTCCTGACCTTGAGACATCATCAGGTAAACATATAATCTTGAAGATCTAGAAATATGGCCTAATTAGACCACTCCACGTTTTTTTGGGCCACCTGTGCTTGTTGCAGAAAACAGGTAAACCCTGCTGGACTCCCCTTTCTGTTACAAGCACAGGCAGCCCAAAAAGCTGAGTGGTCAAAGGATGAATGCATGCAGTGTATGAGTGTGCAATGTTGTTGCCATTATAAGAAAGTATGCTCAGACTCAGCAAATGCAATGAATAGACCTCATCGGCTTGGGATAATGTTGTCCCATTTCAGACCACGTGTCATTCTCTTGAGAATAAGATTCTTTGTTTGAGTTGTATCCATATTCATGTATTTTCTCATGCGCAACCGTTAAACAATGAAATGATACTCTGGGGAATGACACATGGTCTGAAATGGGACAACATTACACCCAAGCCGATGAGGTCTATTATTTCTCCATTTATGCTGTGCAGAATATTTTGACAGACAGTGCAATTTCTTGCAGGAAAATTAAGTTGCTCTTTGTGATGTCATATCCCGCTAAACCCTCCTATTGTATGTTGCATGTATGTTTAATGTACTATTAGATAAATATAGATCTGTAAGACTACTATAATAGCATGCTTTTTGTATTCCAGGAAGAAACAGTGACTTGCAATATCTTCTGTCACCATTCCTTCTTCGACGAGTCAAGTTAGAAGTAAGTCTTCCTAGCACAACCCTTTATTGTACAGTAGAGTCTACTCTCACCAATGACAAATGTGTACCAGTTGATAAAAATCATTTTAATTTTCAGGTAATGAGTGACCTTCCACAAAAAACAGAGGTATATGTATTGTTATTTTGTGTATCATTTTCATTGTTTACCAGCTTGTAAAATACTTAGTGGCTTTCTATTACAAGCCAAATCACAGGGTGTAGAGGAGGAAAGCTTGTCTTTTCTGCTCTTATCTTTTATGCTGCTCCACCAGTAGGAGTTTAGTCATGACCAATGTGATTATAATTTTGATTCTTTTATTCTAGGTTATCCTTTATACAGGAATGACAGAATTACAGAAGAAATACTACAAAGCTATTCTTACTAAAGACTTGGGTATGTCTGTCTTTTCATTATTATTGCAGGTCTTTCTGATCGACAGAACTAACTTGGAATTTGCTTGTTTTCTTAGGAGCTTTTTCTAATGAGGGTTCGAGTAAAACACGGCTAAAAAACACTCTTGTTCAGCTCAGGAAGTGTGTTAATCATCCCTATTTGTTTGATGGTAGGTATTGGTCCATACTCAATCATAATCATACATAATCAATAACATATTGTTAGTAGGTTCATGGTAGTTTGTTGGTCCGATGAATGCTGGCAGATTCTCGGTATGTATGTCATCTCGAAAATCTTATCTCCAATTGTTTATATTTCAGGAGTTGAACCTGAACCATTTGTTTTGGGAGATCACCTTGTTAATGCCAGTGGTAAGATGGTTTGTGTTACTCTTATCTGGTATTTTGCGTTTATAATATTATGATAATTCTTAATCAATACTAGACATTCAAATAACAATATTTTTGGTGTCTTTCATATGACAGGAAAGCTCCAATTACTGGACCAACTTCTCTCATTTTTACACAAAAGGTAAATTGTGTGAAACTTGTATATTGTTTGTTCATTCAAGGAAGTTGAAGCTCATTCTATTGTTTTTGTTTGTTTGTTAGTTAGTTTTTTTGTTTTATTACAATCCTATGCAACACAAAACGTTTTGGATTACATTGTATCTATCTTTTTCACTTTAAAATTTCCTTCTTTTTCCAGGGACCACAAAGTACTTGTCTTTTCGCAGATGACAAGGGTGCTGGACATATTACAGGACTATCTTGGTTATAGAGGTCAGTTGCTAATACCATGACAATGTCACCACCATCTTTGTTGTCATCATCATCATCACCACCACCATCATCATCTTCGCTGTCATCAGTCAGTGCCGTATGTTTCCCATCTGTTATTGCCATTAAACATTAGCCTTTATAATGTTCAATTTCTTTTGCATAAGGACTAATTCATTATTTTCCTGTCAGGTTTCACCTATGAACGCCTGGATGGTTCTGTACGTGGAGAGGAAAGATATCTTGCAATACGCAACTTTAATGAAACTGAAGACACTTTTGTTTTCTTGCTCAGCACTAAAGCGGGTATGATACTCACCAAAACCATAATAGGGGACTTGGCCCCACCACATTTTTTGCCAAAAATGATTTTCTGTTATGAGTTGCCTAAAGCTTTGACATGACTTCAATGCAACTCAAAACCAAGGCCGTGGAAATTGCATTTCCGAGAGCCTCAATTTCACAATTTTCAGGGGGGTGCGGGCATTCTTCTGGTTCTCCCAGATTACCCCCCCCCCCCCCCCCCACTCAAAACTATACTCCATGGTCCATTAATTACAGGTTATAACAAGATTTTTTGAATGGTCATTTTTATCTTGCAGGAGGTCAAGGTCTCAACCTCACTTCAGCAGATACTGTGATATTTGTGGACAGCGACTTCAACCCACAGAATGATCTACAGGCAGCAGCTAGAGCTCATCGTATTGGACAGACCAGGTAATCTTGAAAAAACAGAATCAAAAATAAACAAACAAAAGAAAAAACAAAGGTAGAATCAGAATCAAAAAAATTCTGCACCCATTTTTTTTGAAAAGTGGAAAGATATCAGTGAGTAGAATTTATACAAAAATATTATGAAATAAGGATGAATGGACAAAATTGTTGATAGTTTAGGGTTAGGTTTTGCAAAGGGAGGACCAACTGAAGACCCTGACTTCAGTTATTCCAATCATTCTTGTTCTTCTACCAGACCTGTGAAAATAATCCGCCTTGTGGCACGCAACACTGTTGAGGAGATCATCTTAAAGAGGGCAGACGATAAACTGAAGCTGACGAACACAGTTATCGAAGGTGGGCAGGTAAGTACAGTAGCACTAGAAAAATGAGTAAATTTTATAGCAAAAATGTTCTAATGGTACTTTTGCGCACCCTTTTGTCCATCATTTTTAATAGAAGAATGCGCGTTACTTTCTGGCAAGGACCTACCTAGCAGGCTAGCACATAACAACGTTCTTTGTATTTCAGTTTTCAAGCATTACTTCTGATATGAATCAAAATTTAGAAGGTAATTTACAGGTAAGTACCATAATAGACCATTTCATGGTTCTCGTCAATAAACCTCAGCCTCGATAGCATGTAATTTATTCTTTAGAATTTGACTAAAGCCCGTGGAATTTTTAAGTGTTTCAATTGTTTGATAATGTGTACATTCCTTAAATTACCGTGAGCTGTAGTCAAATTCTAAAGAATATATTACACTATCGAGGCTGAGGTTGATCGACGACAACCGTGAAATGGTCTATTACTATCTGGAAATGATAGTTTACAAGTATTTTAGTTACAGTCAAGAAAAGCGAATAAATCAATCATACTATTTTAGCTTTCAGACATCCTGAAATTTGGTTTGGATAAGCTGTTTGATTCAGAAGAAAAGTGAGTATAAAGAGACAGTGCTTCTGAAACTATTTTATTTTATTTCTGTTTTGTATGTGTTCAAATGCGATGACTTCTCGTATACCTCCCTTCTAGCCCCTCCCCTTCCCAAGTGTCTAATTTGTACTTGAATCCACTCCCTAAATTATACTAATGTTGAGTATTTGTGTCATTTTCAGACTGATAACGGAAAAAGACTACGAAAGGTAAAGAAACCAGTGTTTACCCAACTTCGACAAAAGTTGCTAGTTTTTACATCAATCATAAGACATTTTTTTCGTCTTTCTTAAGTTTTTATGTGTTTATTAAACAACAGAGATGTATAATTTCTTTTGGTGTTAGGATACTTGGGAAAAGTGCTAATGGTGAATGGTTGGTAGAAGATGATAGAGAAGTGGAAGAAAATGAAGAAGAAGAAGAAGAGGAAGAAATGGAAATGGAAGAAGATGAACCAAATCAAGGTAATACATTTGTTTTGGTCTATGTCGTTGTTGTTGTTGTTGTTGTTGTTGTTGTGCTGCTGTTGTTGTTGCTGCTGCTGCCGTTGTTGTTGCTGCCGTTGTTGTTGCTGTTGTTGTTGCTGCTGTAGTTTTGTTGTTGTTGCTGCTGCCGTTGTTGTTACTTCATGTTTTCCTTCCACTATATTTTTCCTCGGTGTAGTTACTTCTGTTACAACTATTGTCTTTACCCCTGTTTTAACAAGTTGCTGTTCAGTAATACATCAATTCACTGATATTTTTCTTGGCAGTTGAAAGCATGTATGTCTATGAAGGACACGACTATTCCAAGGAAAACATTGAACGTGACAAAGCTGCCTTCGATAAAATGGCGGCTGGTAAGACTGAATTGTCAAATTCAGACTCATTCACTGCTTACTTTTCTTATTTTTTCATTCCTTTGTACTTTCATTTGTGCACTACTTTTTTCACTCCATATTTGTTCACCTATTCATGGTTTTTACTTCACCAATAGAGAATGAGCTACCAGGTAGTTAGTTCATTTTCTCTCGACTTTACCCATTGCTCACTCATCAGTATTCTTTTTACTTGAATATTTTTCTAATAAAGAAATGCTTGAAGAGGTCACAACTTCTGAACGAACTCGTCGTACTGTTTCTAGGGTAAGTTAGTATTTCCTTCAGTATTCTAAATTTGATTTGTACATTGTGACCATGGTGATTATGCTGAAGTTGAACTGAAGCATCTCCAAGGTTATGGGCCCATCATCAGGGACAGAAATAGGCCGGATATCGAGTTTTTGTTTTTCACGCGGAAGTCTTGTTGTAGAAAAATAACATAAAACGTATCAAGAGAGTATGAAGTAAGAGAGCACATCTCCGTGCCCTATGATAATTATTTGAAAATCTATTTTTAGCTCCGCGCGCAGCTATTTTAAGCTCCGCACGCAGCCTGGAATATTTTGTCATGGGATTCCTGATTCAGTTCAGGCTTCGCCCGCAGCTAAAAATAGCTGTGCGGGGAGCTAAAAATAGATTTTCAAATAATTTTCATGGGGATAGACCTATGTATGGGAGATGTGCTCTCTTACTTCATACTCTCTTGAACGTATTTACTCCCTCGGAAAAAGCAAATATTTTTAGGCCAAAAAAACATCAAAATAGAACAAAACATAAACAAAACAAAACAAAAAACAAAAAAACATAGCTCTTGTGAATCCTCGCTACTGCATAATATAACGAATTAAGATAAAATCATTACATTATTATTTTTCACTTATTTCTTTATTCAGTTTCAGCCACTGTCCTTTGATTTACCAACGAGAAAACGAAAAGTTTTAACACCAGAGGAGCTGGAGGAAAGACGGAAAAAAGTAATTGTTATCCTTTGTTTCTTTCTCATGGAATTTCATGTTTAGATTTTTTGTTTTCAAAATGTTCTATTTACAGCGAGAAGAGGACGCAGCCAAGAGAGCAAAGCTGAAAGAACAGAATGAACAAATGAAAGAAGAGGCTAGAAGAAGGAGATTGTGAGTACTGTGTTGTTTATTTTGGTTCTCTGGTCAGGTTTTTCGCTGAAAACGTTATACTGTAGTCTGATGCAAAACGTGTGTGTGTGTGTTGGACCATGGTATACCCATTTTTTGAAGTTTCTATCCCAGTAATGTGATATACAGCTATTTCTAAAAAGGTTGGTGAAGCTCTTGTTGCATGCTGCATGTTGTATATTGCTTACCAAGCTTGAAATGTATTATATCTATATGTAAATAACGTCAGCGCAGAAGAAAATATGCTGGAAAAACCTACAGACAAAGTTTGGGAAAAATCACATATTGTTGTGACCATCCGCTGCTTGAATGATTCACATCGCCCAAAGTGCATGCCAGGCGTGGTGTGCAACATGCAACATGCAACATGCAACATGCAACATGCAACATGCAACATGCAACATGCAACATGCAACATGCAACATGCAACATGCAACATGCAACATGCAACATGCAACATGCAACATGCAACATGCAACATGCAACATGCAACATGCAACATGCAACATGCAACATGCAACATGCAACATGCAACATGCAACAAAACCTTCACCAAGCTTTTTTAAAATAGCTGTATCCATTCTTCCAAGTTTCTATCATAGTAATGTGATATAAATAGTATAAGTGTTGACTTTTGAATTTCCTTGGTTACCCAGAGAGAAGCTATGGCGAGAGAACGACTACAACTCACTGAACATCGTATTGCGGGATGAGAAGGAGGAGAAGGAAGAGGAGGAAGAGGAGGAAGAAGAAGAGGAAGAAGAATTAAGTGAAGAAGAGGAAGAAGAAGAGAATAGATTAGATATCCAATACGTTAATGGTGACGTCACACGACCTATCAATGCCACAGGCAACCCAACCATTATTGTACACACTGTTGGTAAGGTCAACAATAATGTCATGTTCAAACTACAGTAGATCTCCCTCTTCAATGACGTTCACTGAATTACCAATACTTTGTTTGTATTCTTATTGTCCAGATGATTCAGGGTACTGGGGAAGTGGTGGCGTTTTTACTGCAATCTCTCGCCGTTCAAAGAAACCAGAAGAGCATTACGAACTGGCTGGTGAAATGAAAGGTAATAATACATGTTTTTCCAGTGTGGTGATTCTTTCGATTCTTGTATGTGTGAAAATGCGCATGTAAAGGGTTTTCTTGATTTGATCAATAGTCCCCTTCACAGTTCCCTGCGCCATCTTGAAAGGTAGTCGTGCCTTTGTATACACGCATCAAGCATTCCGCGCTACTGCTCTAAGCGCATGCTCAGGGGATTAAAAAGTGGGATAATATTTTTTTTAAATATGCAATTTTTTTGGTATATTTGACTCATATATTAGAGCAGTAGCACGGAATGCTTGATGCGTGTATCGAAGCGAGACTAACGGTGACCTTGAAATGATACAGACATGTGAATAATTGTCCAAGGTGTTAAAAAAGGTCTCTATCATTGCAAGGTCAACTCATGTCTCGCTTCGATGCAAAGGCACGGCTACCTTTCAAAATGGCGCAGGGAACTGTGAAGGGGACTATTTCTTTGGAGCTGTTCATCGGTTTTTCTGATTCTGAATCTGAAATCTGAATCCCACCGTTGAATCATCGTGTTATTTGTTCAGCTAAACAGCTACAAATTTGCAAAAAAAAGAAGAATTATTTATTTATTTTTGATTCAGATCTCCATCTTGGTGATGCGCACCTTATACCATTCGACGAGGATGACGATAAAGATAACAATACCTATGTAAGTGTATATTCAGCTACTTGTGTTAAATCTTGTTGCTTTCTTGACGTCCTTATTTTGTCTTTTCCCCAGTTGTCATTAATTGTTTCTCAGTCACGTGACAGAAAGCATCGTCTGTTGCCCATGAATCTGTCAGCATTGAGTGAAGGACTGGAACGAGTGTCCCAGGCTGCTAAACAATTGAAAGGTTGGTAAAGTGGGGATTTTTTCCTTTCTCCTTTGATTAATTCCTTCTCGTTTTCTTTCTTTCCTTCCTTCCTTCCTTCCTTCTTTCTTTCTTTCTTTCTTTCTTTCTGCGATTCTCAATATTCTGTGAACTCAGACATTTCAACGACTTGTTGTAAAATTGTCTTATCGCTGCCGTCAATCAAAACTAATCAGTCGGTACCTTTTATATTTTTGACTGGCGGCAGTGAAAAACCAAAACGGACAACTACATGTAGAAACTCCCCAGTTCGCAGAATATTGAGAATCGCAGTAATCTTAAATTACTCTTTTGTTAATTCTAGCATCGGTTCACCTGCCTCGTATCGGTCATTCCACGCCTGGTTTCAACTGGTATGGCACTGAACGACTCATTAGGAAACACTTGGCTGCCACAGGGATCCCAACGTTTATGTATCCTTTGACGCAAAGTCATTAAGACTTCACTTTCACTTGATCTTTGTCTTGATTCACTTGATATTTTTTTCGCATTATCCTTCACCTAATATTATTTCAGATATTATTTTCCAAGAAAACAGTCTTCATCATCATCGAAACCCAGCACTTCATCCACTGGAAACCCCAGTGACAAAATCGACAGGTCTTTGACGAAACTTCATCGAACTCAAGACGAACCAACTCCGAAGAAAAATGAAAAGCACTCTGCTCGACGACCGTTGCCCGATTTCTTCTCGGGTGTTCGGGTTTTCTTCGATGATGTTCCGGATGACAGAGTTAAACTACTCAGCCGATATGTGATTGCATATCCTTGAATCTATATTTTTCTTTTGAATTTTAGTCAGTTTTTGTTTGTTTGGTTGTTTGTTTGCTTGCTTGCTTGCTTGCTTGTTTGTCTGTTTGTTTGTTTGTTTGTTTATATTTGGTTTTCTTTAACTCTTCATACATATGACGGGGATGTGGACTCTTATCTGGATGAAAGAATTACTCATGTTATTTGTAGCAGTGAGGTACGCGCAAGTTTTACTAAGTTCTTTTTAATGAAGTTGATGATGATGATGATGGATGAAGATGGATGAAGATGGATGATGATGATGATGGATGATGAATGATGATGATGATGATGATGATGATGATGGATGATAGATGATGATGGTGATGGATGAAGATGGATGATGATGATGATGATGGATGATGATGATGATGATGGATGAAGATGGATGATGATGATGGATGATGAAGAATGATGATGATGATGGATGATGGATGAAGATGGATGATGATGATGGATGATGAATGATGATGATGGATGATGATGATGGATGATGATGATGATGGATGAAGATGGATGATGATGATGGATGATGAAGAATGATGATGATGATGGATGATGATGGATGATGGATGAAGATGGATGATGATGATGGATGATGAATGATGATGATGGATGATGATGATGGATGATGATGATGATGGATGAAGATGGATGATGATGATGGATGATGAAGAATGATGATGATGATGGATGATGATGGATGATGGATGAAGATGGATGATGATGATGATGATGGATGATGATGATGATGATGGATGATGATGATGATGGATGATGATGGATGATGATGATAATGGATGGATGATGATGGATGATGATGATAATCAGAATGATAATGGTGATGTCGTAGATTATTACGGCAGTTATTGGTAACTTCATTTCTGCATGGTCGTTTAGGATTCAAAACCGACAGATATCCCATCTGAGGACACCAACATTGTAACAGCAAAGTGGTTGGAGGATAGTATCAAAAAACAGAGACTACTACACACCGCAATATACTCGATAAACAATCCTTAAAGAGTGTTCTCTTGGTGACCTTGGACACATGGATTAATTTTTATCTCATTTGCACAAATTGAATCTTCTTTGTGGTAGTCCAAAATCGAAACTTCGAGAATTTTTTCACATCAAAATGTTTAAAATACAAATCCTTTACTAACCTTCAGCGATTTTTCAGTTTTTTAATTGTAAAAATAAACAATTTCTAGTATTCCATAAATACTTTTTCTTCTGAAGAAAGTCTTCCTAGAATGGATTCATTAATATTTGGTGTTGAATTGAGGTCAGTTTGGTGGTAATTATCGCGATAACATTTCTCGCTTGTAACCTAAAATTATGACCAACAATGTGCAAGAAATTTTTGTGGTCGGGTAATGAAGTTCGTTCACACGAAGTTCTAAAATTATGAAAGTTTTTCTTTTGTTGAGGGAGAAATTTAGGTCTTAAATAATCTATGAACTTGTTGCTTTGACGTCACAAAACCTTTACTATGTCTTGTTTTGATTAAGATTTTTTATCGAATTTTTAAAATTGTAATTGAATTTTGAATCACTTTAGAGGACCTAAAAAGGAAAAGAAACTCAATTTTCGATTTGTTCTTGGATTTTAAATCGAATTTTGAAACAAATTTATGTTTAGGCACTCGTATGTTTGTCTGTCTGTCTGTTTTGTTTCTGTATTTTCACAGTATTATTCAGCTACTTTGCAAAATAAAAATTGCTGACAACTCAATAATAATAATGACAATAATAATAAGCTCACTAACTGTTTCTATTATTTGGATGTTTATCCCTTTTTTATGTCTTTTATCGAATAAGAACAAGTTTCTGAAGTAACAATCCCATTGGACAAAAGTTCACTCAAAACTCATTCATTATTTACAACTTTGCAAGTCTGTGTTGCAAGTTTTTCTTACGTTCTTTCCCAGTAGAACCAACTTTCTTCACAAGACTACACGACGAACCACGGCTAGGTGGAACTCCAATTTTTTTTCACAAAAAAAAGACAAGGCAACGATTTTTGCCGCCAAGAAACTTTTATTTATAATGACATACTCGAAAAACCTTCAAACTGTTCTACTTATTGCCAACTTTCTGGTAAGATAATTTATTGAAAGAGAAGTTTAATTACGTTTGTCGCACGACAAAAATTTTGATTTATTTTTCTTGTTATTGTTGTAGACTTCGGTTGCTGGTCTTGAAACACAGATACAAAGCAAAGGTAAGCAATTTAAGTAAAATCATTAGAAAACTTTTACAAGAGAATCTTAAGATGCTTAAAAAGTGCCCAAGTGTTAAATTGCTAAAAATTGCTTCGTTTGTTTGTTGTTTGTCGTAAGGGAAGTTGATATCTACTGGGTTTTTACCGCTTATAATTTGAAAATAACGAGTTAGAAAAATTACGGTTTATTCCTTATATTTGTGACGCCATAAAACGTTTTTTCCTACAATTTTTCCATTTCAGTATAAGAATTTGTTCCAAAAAGTACTACAGTAAAAACAAAGCTTCTATTTAGCTTCGGAAAAGTAGCAGTTTAAAATTCATCTAAATCAAATCTTTGAATTCTGTTTCATCTTATATTACCATTTTTTGACATTTTTTTAGAAAACCGTGTTTCGTAAGAAAGTTCAGAAACAATTCGTTTTTCAATATTCAATTTTTAATTATCTGAAATACTAAATAATTAAATGACATTTTAATAATTAACATAGATTTGCTCGGTGTTTTGATTTATTTCTTTACTTTTGCCGATCTTTTAATATATAAGGTTTCAACAGTAGATGGTTCTAGAACTGCAGTTTTGTGTTTTGCTTTCCATTTTTCTTTTCTGTTTTTCCTTTACGTTTTCTCGCGTTTTTAACGCACATAATTCGATTTTTCGATATGTAATCATAATTTTTGTCCTCAACAGAAAACATCGGTTGTTATCCCGAGTCAGAAGAGTCGCGGGTCTTCCATACAAGCGCGGGAGACTACGATCTATCCAATATTAGTCCCATCAGATGCGTTATCCAATGTGGGATCAAGTACAAGTACGCTGCTTTACAAAATGGAAAGCTCTGCTTGTGCGCAAACTCGCTACCGACATCCGGGAAACTCAGTGACAATGAATGTAACATCACGTGCCCAGGCTCTAGCGGTTGGCCAGAATCGGCTAAGTCTCTTCGCTGCGGGGGTCCGATGAAAAACAGCATCTACACAGCCAGAGAACGAATCCTTGGGTTCTCGCTGCATCCTGTGGAAAAACTACCTATTTTAGAGCCTGTTACCATATATGGAAATCTCACGAATGGTCGCAATGTGTCGTATACTTATGATCTGGGTGACGGGACGCGCATGTCACAATCATCCAATCAGCCTCGTGTACGTCATATCTATGACCTACCAGGATCCTATGTTGTAACGTTCAGTGCGTCCAATGCAATATCGGGATCAGCATCCGCGTCGTCTGTCTACAACGTTGACGATCCGCCATCTGGAGTGGAATTATCGTGTCCAAGATCAGCTAAGGTCGGGCAGGTGGTAGAATGTAATGGGACGCTGTCCCGCGGGTCACGGGTCAATGCTACGTTTGTGTTTTCGAACGGATTTTCTGAAATGCTTTCAATCAGTGAGTATTACAGATATCTCTTGTTGTGTTAGATCTTAGTTTCCTTACTTTCCCTTTTTTCCCAGCTATTAATATTCCATTTTTATGGACTTTGCAAAAGAACGCTACGGTATTTTATCATGCGCAAAAAAAGTGGCGCGGAGCATCGACACCTTAATTATTGCGCGCAAGTTTCTGTTTATTTCAAGTGATTCAAATCTTCATGCTTTCTTTTCAATTGTCTTTGACTTTCATAAAACGATAGGTGCACGGTATTACAGTATTGGAGCCAAGGTACCCCGAACGAACGACTCGCTTTTATCGACGCCGTTGAGTATTGCTGGCAGCCTAGTGATACCTGCTTTCGAATTCCACCACAGTGGTCGAGTCACACACTGGGACTTTGAGGCAATCAAAGTTGGATTTGTCAAAATTCAGGTACGCGCAACCTTAAACTTTCATCTTTGGCCAACTCACTCGCAACTTAGACCACATGAAAGTAATAACAAACGCGCAACCTGGGATAGATTCCCATTCGCCATTGTTTTTGATTGTATATTGTAGGTTTTTTCTTTGGGTTCTTCTGGTTTTCTTCCATCTGCAAAACCTCACAACTTAAATTCCAATTGGATGCAGTGGAAGAAAAGCTACCCTCGATAATTTTTCCGTAATATTATTTATATTTTTACTTACTTTCTTTTTCCTCAAGATATATCGCCCTGTCTGTACTTCTGGACAAGTCTACTGTGCCTCGAGCAAGTCTTGTGTGTCTTCATCTTCACCCTGTATTTCTCTACACCAGCGGCGATGCGCAGAGAACGAAATCTTTTGCATCTTCCGCAAGAGGTGTTTACCCAACACACAGGACAGTATGAGAAGCTGCGCCTCAAATTCACCTTACAATTTCAACACTCCACCCGTCGACTACAAGCTTATCTTTCATCATCGATCCGAGATCAAGGAACTTGGCCACCACGTTGTTGCCTTACCTCTCCCTGATCAGCCACAGGTCGAAAAAGGAGATGTTATCGGTTGGGGATCTGATTCTGGACAGCTTGCTTATAAAAACGTTCCTGCTGAACAAGGTGGTGCGTTTCAGTACTCCACATCGGCATCTGCAGTGGGTGACACTCTCCTACGGTCTACCTCCCCCACCGTCCTTCAGAAGCATTTTATCGTCGCTGCGCATATTGCACATGCAGCGCGCTTTGTTATAAGTGATACATTCCCCACGGCAGGAATTAAAAATGTATCTTCAAACATCACCGGGGTTACTTACGTCACAATAGACTATCCAATAGCAAACGTGTCTTTCTCTTACCGCAGTATTGTCAACACCAACGACACGATCACATTTAGCGTGCCTCATCATCAAGGCTCTAATACAACTTACAAGTGGGACTTTGGCAATGGAGCTCAACTGCAAAGCCAGACGCGCAGCATAAACTACGCGTTCCCTTCTGAAGGAGTTTTCTTGATCAGACTAACTGCTGAGAATTCCGTCGGGAGTGTCACTGTCTCTGAGATGATAAACGTCTATGATCCGATTACATCCTTGAAGTTTTCCAAGTGCCCTGTTCAGGCGAAAGCAATTGGACAACCAACTGTAATCGAGTGGGAAGCAGCTAGAGGCACGAATATCACCTACGTCGTAGACTTTGGAGATGCGACAAGTGGCTATAAAGTCGTAACGACAGGTATTGATAGTCGTAGTGGACAAACGACTCATCAGTACGCTTCCATTGGAAACTACACGGTCAGTGTCTATGCGTACAACCGTGTTGGTCCTAACGTGTCAATTACCTGTTACGCCATGGTCGAGATCCCTCTTGTCGGACTTGAATTCAGCGTTCCTCTGGAACATGTCACTTCAAACATTTATTTGTCTGTTGGAGATTATATGGTCGTTACTCGCCATTTGAAGGAAGGAACACATTTGAAGTGCTCGTTTGACTTCCTGGACGGGACGCCGGCTTTGGTGACAGACCAAGCCAATGCGACTCACAAGTACACCAGCCCGGGGAAATACCAGGTCAAAATAATATGCTACAATGACGTTAGTTCTATTAGTAAAACACTAAATGCTTCGGTTATTGTAGAGGAGCTGAAAGCCTTGAGTGGACTGACAGTTGCAGGTGCTGCAACTCAACTCGGTAGTGTATCTTCTCTGACAATGCAAATGAGCGAGGGAACAACATACTTTTGTACGTGGGACTTTGGAGATGGTTCTGTGACTAGAACGGACGCATCCCACACGGGACAGCCAGTGATACACACGTATAAGGCCATTAATACCTACAATGTTGTAGTTTCGTGCATTAATCGTCTTGGGACGATCCGTGCGCAAACTGATATACCAGTCGATACTACAGTGGAGACAGTGAGCATCACTAGCAGCAAACGCTATATTCGCGTTGATGAAGAAATTCCTTTCAATATCAAAGTACTCAAAGGATCCCGCTTACATTATAAGGTTGATTATGGTGATGGTAAGAACAGCTCTCTGCAGAGGAATGATCAAGGACCGGGCTTGGCAGGGGATGAGATTTTTACGCATGCGTACACAACCGATGGCAGTTTCACAGTCATCGTCACAGTCTCCAATTCCCTCAGTTCTGTCGTACAAACGCTTGACTACTCCATTGTCATTGAGTATCCAGTCCAAGACATCATCCTCCAATCGAATTCGCCAGTGAGTCTTGACCCTGGGATAGCTATGTTCTACCTTAGCGTCCTACAAAACGTAACCGCACCGACCAGTGCACAGTGTGTTTGGATGTTTAACGATGGGAACCCTGTGTCTTCTCCTGAACCCCTAAAGCTCAAACCTCTCAGTCGTACACATAAATTCACCAAAGAAGGTTCCTACGTCACGCGGGTGAATATCAGCAACCATGTCAGTAGTGTCGTCATAGAAACAATCGTACGAGTTCAGAAAATAAAGGCAGTTACAATTTTGCCTCAGCGTTTAGTCGACGGAGTCCTAAAGCAGGGTTTTGGGCCACAAAACGTGTACTTTCCAGTCAATGAAACTGTAGTTTTCAAAGCATTGTCACAAGATGGGGACATAAGCTACAGCTGGGAGTTTGGTGATGGGAGCTCATTAAACAAGTCTACTGTCCCCACGACAAACCATACGTTCACGAAGCCTTCACGTTACAGCGTTAAAGTCCAAGTACAGAACGTCTTAGAGGTACTGATGTCAAGCAAAGACATTTTCATTCAAGAACCCGTTGGTGATGTTTCAGTTATGTCGACTTTCCCAGCGTTTTTCACCGACCCAACGCATTTTTATATTACCGTGCCCTCGCGTGGCTCAGATTCCTGTCTGTTTCTAGCACTGGGAGACAACCAAGGTGTCCGCCTTGGTGGTGAGTCATGCAGACCACAAGTATCACTTCCTAATGAGACTTTCATTAAGATCTCTGAAGATCAACACAGTTATAACTACACTCATACCTACGCCAATAGGGGTAATTACACAGTGGTCCTTACCGCATGGAACCATGTTTCTATGTCAAAGTTCACCTCTTTAGTGAGCATTCAAGACTTCCCCTGCTTGCAGCCTGAGGTCAAGATCGATAGCCCTGGAACCAGAAGTAATCCTAGAAAAATCAGGAAGTCGGAGCCGTTGGTACTTGGTGTTGATCTCAAGTACAGATGCCCTGTTGCACGCAGTATTGTGTTTACCTGGAAAGCCTACGAGGTGAGAGCTAGTGAAAATTTATATTCCAAGGCTTACTGGGCTTAAAAAGCATTAGACTCTTAAAATTCAGTTGATCCTTAGCGTTTGGAATCATTTTATGTTCGTGTAATAATTAAACGACTGTTTCTCACCACAGGTAACTCTCGCTAACCCTGACGACACAAGCAAGCCAGTAAAACTCCCTTCAGAACAAGTGAAGATATTTAATCTTCCCGCTGAAGTAAACCTTTTGGACGCGGGAGCCCTGAAGATCAGAGAGAGGTTCTTTCCATTCATGGTCCTGAAATTCTCTCTCAAAGTGAGCTTCATAGGCCGGGACCGAGACATTTCACATATGTCGAGTTCGCACAGCGTCTGGGTCGATATAGAACGTTCTGAGCTTTCAGTTGTTATCAAAGGTATGTTGTCCTGTATGTACTCCTCGAGCGGTGCGTTGTACCTTTTTGCGCATTATAGTTAAATGGCAGATAGAGCAGTTTTCGTATGACTTTGAAAAACTTTACGGCACGGACCGCGCCTTAGTGTCAGTGCCATACCGTGTATGAAAACATTCGACATTCCGCGCCGCACCGTAACCGTGCCCTGTGCCGTGACTTTTCACACTCGTGCGAAATCTGTTCTATCATATATCCATTGTATTCTTATATCTTTTTCCGTCATGCGCAGGTGGACAGCGTCGGTCTGTAGGTTACGAACTCGACATGGTCCTCGATGGCAGCGAATCCAAAGACCCAGACAACCCGTCCAACAAAACTGGCATCATATACTCTTGGTCGTGTCGCAAGAAAGACGAGGAATTCCCATCCGCATTTGACCCTCCCAACCCGACCGGAGGTTGCTGGGGTAATGGTGTCTACGGTATCAATAGTACACAGGACAAAGTTAACGTATACACAGGGGAATTCTTTCAGAATGCGGTCTATATTTTTAGACTGACTTGTACTAAGGATGGTAGGTCATCTTCGTTTGAGCAATCCGTCACGATCTTACCGGGACAGCCACCTACAATGAGTTTAAGGTAGAGTGAAAAATTCCTTGCTTCCTTGCTTCCTTGCTTCCTTGCTTCCTTGCTTCCTTGCTTCCTTGCTTCCTTGCTTCCTCGCTTCCTCGCTTCCTCGCTTCTTTGCTTCCTTGCTTCCTCGCTTCCTCGCTTCTTTGCTTCCTTCCTTCCTTCCTATCTTCCTTCCTTCCTTCCTTCCTTCCTTCCTTCCTTCCTTCCTGCGCCAGCGCCAGCGTTCAAACATTCAAATATATTCTTTATAGGTGCAATTTCAACTGCCTGAAAAAGATGAATCCTCTAGAGCGCTTGGTACTCGAAACACTTTGCGTCGACTGTAAACCGACCGACGAGCTTGGATACGAGTGGTCGCTGTTCCGTCTGGATCTGGGCAAAGACAAAACCAAGATGGAGTCGTGGGTTAAACAAACAAAATGGGCCACAAACACGTCAACGGGGACAAACAAGGGAAACTTGGTTATTAAACCACAGGTTTTAATACCAGGGAGGGAGTATTTCCTGAGGTTGAACGCGTGGAAACCAGGTGGTTATCCGGGTGGGTTTGTGGAGTACCAGTTTATAGTAAACGTGGGTCCAACTGGAGGCTCGTGTGTTGTTAATCCTTTGGATGGGTTCGCATTGGAGACAGACTTCAAGGTTCAGTGTGACAACTGGGACGATACGGATACACCCTTACAGTATATGATAGGTAGGTGAATCTTTATAGAAAGAATCTTATTTTCAAGAGAATGACACGGTCTGAAATGGGACAACATAACGCCCAAGCTAAAAAGGTCCATTGAATTGTCGAGAATGGTCAAACTGTACAACACTGACTAGATGTCATTTTGATCGTCGGTATACATTTTTTCTTGTTATAGAACTAGCCAATGGCGATGACATCGTTCCTGTGTTCACAGGCTTTG
Organism: Anthopleura xanthogrammica; assembly: GCA_964019055.1. Classification (NCBI taxonomy): domain Eukaryota; kingdom Metazoa; phylum Cnidaria; class Anthozoa; order Actiniaria; family Actiniidae; genus Anthopleura; species Anthopleura xanthogrammica. Next base: position 14,902,097 of record OZ025209.1, on the reverse strand, counting down.
AGCCAGTAACTTCAGCGGTGTTCCCACTCGGCAAAGCGGATAACAATTTCACCATGGAAGTCAGAATCAAAGTCATGGATAAATTTTTCCTGTCAACTTCCACCAAGTTTAGCATTAGGGTAAGTAGTGGTATCTTGACCTTAGTAGAGTTAACAAAAGTCAACAAATAATAACAAAAGTGTATTACGTGTGCGGACAGAGACAGTATTTTTGAAGCGAGCGACAAATTGCCCTATTAGACTTTGACGTCACGTCAAAACAATCTATTGTTGTAACGCTAAGGATCATGGTCGCCAGTGGGGACAACTTAACAGCAAAACGAATTAAATCACAATAAAATTTGGTTTATGATATAGTAGAAAGCGAGAGCAGCTAAATATTACACTAAATCTCGGAACGAAAGAAGATTTAGGCTAAATTTCTATTATCCATGTAAACAAGCTGAGACGTCATAGTGAAATAGGGCAAAGTTTTAACGTGATTATGCCATAGCCACGTGATTAATCAAGTTTCTTCTCCATCAGGTTATGGAGCCAAACAAAGTAGACTATGATGAGGTTGGTAGCAGCGTAGCGTCTGCAGTTGGTTCAGGCAACCCACAAGAAGCGACCCAAGTAACGAATGCTGTAAGCTCAGTGCTGAACTCCAAGGCAGAGAAGACTGGTGCTGATGACGCGGCTGCCCAAGATGAAAGAGCTAATGTAAGTGGGGTCATTTGCGCGATAAGCCTCTTTAGCTATGAAGAATATGTCCATTTGAAAGCTTGACATCTTTGATGCCTCGTATTTCAGTTCCGTGGTGAGATCGCAAAATCACTGACCAACATGCCCGCGGATTCATTTGACGGTGTTGCACAGAAGGGAGAAGCCTTGAATGCCCTTACTCAGGCCACCGACGAAGTCAAGGAAGATGCACAGGTAGGAAGGAAATGTGTGCTACATTCGAAGACCTCGTAAGCAACCACGTCAGGAAATCGGGGAAAAAGGGGTTGTCACTAGCTGGTCGCTAACGAAAATGGGCTCCCATAAGCGGCAATGCAAACGGTGTTTCAAAATCGTGGTCGTAACTAGAGCTGGTCGCTAACGAGAATGGTCGCAATGAGATCTTCGACTACATTTCCCAAGCTTTTTGTCAAAAATGGTTTAGATACATGATATCCAAGGCGGGATCTCAGATCTAAAGATTAAAGGTGCTGACTCACGATGCAACATTGCGCGCAATATTGCAGGCAATGTTGCTGAAGTAGGATCGTTTTCTACTTCAGCAACATTGCGTGCAACAAATTGCGTCGTGTGACATGGCTAGCGCGCAACATCGATTGCCTGCAACATTGCGCACAATGTTGCACCGTGTATCCGCACCTTATGGTTATTCAGTAGTAGATTTTGATCGTCTCTTGTCATTTTTAGGAAGCGTCAATCAAAGCCATGGATGACATGGGAAGCTACCTCTCCGGCGCAGATAGTTCCAGAAATTTGGACACAACGGCCAAGAGTTTGTTTTCTGGAATTGGAAATATGGTCGGTGCGTCGAGTAAGACGGCAAAGAAAGCGCAAAACTCTACTGGCGGAGACCCGGTTAGTTCGTTGAAATGCAGCTTTTACGGCTTCTTTGTAACTGAAGTATTTTTTGCATCTTGGTTCGCTTGATGTCGTTCATTCGACTAAGCGGGACAGTCGAACACCATTCCATTCCCTTTTACAACAATTCATTCGACGCCTTTTGCCAAAAAAAATCCGCTGTGGATTTGTTAGTTCAGTTGTCTGGTTTGTCTGGTCTGTCTGTCTGTCTGTCTGTCTTTCCATCCGTCCTTCTGTTTGTTTGTTTGTCTGGTCTGCCTGTCTGTCCATCTGTTTGTTTGTTTGCCCTGTCTGTCTGTCTGTCTATTCATCCGTTCTTCTGTTTGTCTAATTGTCTGCTTGTTCTAATTCATGACGTGATACGCATTGTACTTTTTAGGGTAAGAGCACAAACAACACAAAGAAAGCACTAGAAGTAGTAGATAAAGTCAGTGGCGCACTCATGAAGCAGCTGGTAGCAGGAGACAAACCCAAGGCAATCAAAACTGGTAACATGGACCTCGCCATTGGTCGTACGAACCTGGATGATTTAGGAGCAGACAATGATGATGACGAGAATGAAGGAGACACTGGTGGATTCCGTCTGCCAGACCCTGCCGCTTTGTTTGGAGGCGCGAACGCGACGACTGAGGAGGGAGCCACCAGTGGCATCGGTTCAACGGTAAAGTATTACTCCTGCACATTTTACCGCACGTTCCCGTGCACGTGGCCGTGACGGTACTGCTTGAGTGTTCTGAGTAAAGCCTGGTTCACACATCGTCGTAATCGTAGTCTAATCATAACGAGACGTGTGAATCACGAACTTTTTATTTTCTTGTGATGACAAGTCTGAGACCCCAGGATGGGAGGCGAGTGGATTACCGCTACGCCACTAATACTAATTTTGCATTAAGGTTCCAGTAGATGTTCGCGACCGCGTTCACTTAATACCTCGTAGCGCGCAAAGCTCATGTAATGTATATAAAACTGTATATTTTCTTGAAGCTGAAGAAGAGGTATTTTGTGAACGCGGTCGCGAAGATCCCCTGGTACCTTAAACAAACATGACTAAATTTATTTATTGTAGATGACTGCGATGGGAGATAATCCATTCCCAAACGAGAAAGCAAACGATTTGAATTCAAAGACCATTGGTTTGGCTCTGACTGATGGTAATGGAAAACCCCTAGACCTCGCGGGACAAACCCTCGAGATGTACGTCCCGCGGGACCTAAAAAAGAACCTTCTAAAACCGATGGAACTGAACTACTACGCCGCGGATGATCCACCAATGAGAGTCCACAAGTTCAACCGCACGAGCAACGATTCAGCTATCGCTGTAGAAATCCAATCATTCAATCCGAAAATCAAGTTCGCGATCATGATTCGATTCGAAAAGCGACCAAGTGCGATGCATTTCGACTTCAATCACACGTTTCCGAGTCTCGAGGAGGCAACGAAGATGCGGCGACGACCACACCCATTCACCTACGTCATCAATCACGTGAGAATAAAAGAGAAACTGCTGGCCAGTGACAACGGAAGTGTACTCAACAACGGGACAACGGGGTCGTTTTATTTGGGGATCAAAGCTATCAACTTAGATGTATTGGGGAGCGTTAATAATAGCTATGCTATGAGGATTTATCTGCCTGCTTGTAAGTCATTTGATGATGAGACCAATGAGTGGGTCACTAATGGATGTGTGGTGAGTAAAGCAAAACAAATGACCGATTTCATAGAACTATTCAGGTCCATTCTTATTCTTATTGCAATAGGTTTCCAATTCTCAGGTGATTGAAATCATTTTGTTTTGTCCTCCAAATTGAGCTGCTTTGACGTCACGTGAAAGGAATCTATAGAGGCTTTGCACCATCACGTGATGGCAGCGATGACAGGAGGCAGGAACAATTGAATTTGGTCTAATCTGATTTACATAATAAAGAATTCAGTTTCCCAGGGGGAAAGACTATTGCTGTGCCTCCTGTCATCATATTGCTGTCATCACGTGATGGTGCAAAGCCGGTGAGTTATGTCATAGGGAATGATACGAGTTTTATCCTTTTAATTTTCTTCAGGTTGGTAACAAGACTAGAGCGAATATCACGCATTGTGTGTGCATGCCTGGTGTTGAAGATGATGATGACATAGACCCTACTGCGTCACCAATCTTTGACTCTCCTACCCCCGCTGCCTCGGTGCAAGGTGGCCAAGCACCTCCGACCAAGAGGAAAAGATTTATCAGAAAGAAAGTCTCGAAGCTGTCACTTGCAAGTAAGTAAAACTACGAACACACGGTACAACTTTGCGTGCAATGTTCGAGTTGTATCCATGTTCATGTGTCTTCTCGGGCTTAACCGTTAAACAAAGAAATGATACTCTAGGGAATGGCACGTGGACTGAAATGGGACAACATTACATCCAAGTGTCTGTTCCATCACTCACTATCGGTTTCACTTTTCATCATTTTATTTCAGGTAGCTTCTTTCCCGCGCCAAATCCCATCGACTTTAACAAAGTGTTTAACGTCAACATTCTTGAGAACCCGATCTCGCTGGCTACCGTTCTTACCATCTTCTTGGTGTATCTTATTCTCGCTGTGTATGCACGGAGAGAGGACAAAAAAGACATAGAAAGAGTACGAAAATAATATTTTGAACATATATTTTATC